>BQNB010000050.1:179313-238269 GCA_026074375.1 Tanacetum coccineum
TTTAAATATAAATGATTAGTTCTCCTAATCAAATAATTTGATAATTAACAGATCCTGACAGCAGAGATCGAGGCAGAACTTAAAGAGGCAGCCATAGTTTCTATGGGAACTGAAGTCAGTGACCTTGATTTAGTGAATATTAAGGATCTGTGTGATCAAGTATTGTCTCTGTCTGAATACAGAGCACAGCTGTATGATTATCTAAAGAGCAGGATGAATTCTATTGCCCCAAATCTAACTGCTCTTGTTGGAGAGCTTGTAGGGGCCCGTCTCATTGCTCATGGGGGTAGTTTGCTAAATCTTGCTAAACAGCCCGGGAGTACTGTTCAGATTCTTGGTGCTGAAAAGGCTCTATTTAGGGCTTTGAAGACAAAACATGCAACCCCTAAATACGGGCTTATTTACCATGCAAGTTTGATTGGTCAAGCTGCTCCAAAACTCAAGGGAAAGATTTCACGTACACTTGCTTCCAAAACAGCTTTAGCTATTCGATGTGATGCTCATGGAGAGGAGAACCAAGATAATTCTATGGGAGTTGAGAATCGTCTCAAGGTATATTATGCATGTACATATTATGGGATTTTCTCATTTCTGTGAAGTTTGTTGACTCTTTTTTTATTAATTTTTAGATTGAAGCAAGACTAAGGAATCTTGAAGGGCGAGAACTTGGACGATCTGCTGGTTCAACCAAAGGCAAACCTAAGATTGAGGCTTACAACAAGGATCATAAGAAAGGAAATGGAGCAATGATCACTCCCGCGAAGGTCCTTATTCATTAACACTATGTTTAATTTGCCTATTATCACTCCTCTAAACTGGAGGCTTACACCTGGTTATTTTGGTATCTCGACCTGAAACACTATGTTGTCCTCTTTACTTGTGATAACATTATGATCACACTAATAATATAAACCATTAAATGAAAAGGCTTAAGAAATTTTATGCATTAAAATTAGACTTTGGTGGATTATCAACCTGTTTAACCCTTTCTATTTTCAACTATGATTTGACCTATTTAACCCTTTTTGAAGAAAATATAATCCTTAGCCGAACCCTTTTACTAGTAAGTAGCAACCAGGTCGGTTTTCCACATCTACCTCAAACATTTAGGCAGGACTGTACTAATTCGAAGCTGGTATGTTATGCAGACATACAATGCATCAGCAGATTCTGTTCTTGGGAGGATTGAAGCAGAGGCTGAGAAAGACGAAGAGATGGCAGCAGCACAAACTGAAGCAGTAAAGAAAGACAAAAAGAAGAAAAAGAAGGCTGTCACTGATGAAGAAGCAGCACCAGAAGATGCCGGTAAAAAGAAAGACAAGAAGAAAAAGAAGCATGCGTCGGAGGTAGCTGTTGAAGTGCAGAACGAAGAGGAGAATGTTGATAAGAAGAAAAAGAAGGCCGTCACTGATGAAGCAGCAGCACCAGAAGATGCCGGTAAAAAGAAAGACAAGAAGAAAAAGAAGCATGCAGCGGAGGAAACTGTTGAAGTGCAGAATGAAGAGGAGAATGTTGATAAGAAGAAAAAGAAGAGAAAGCATGTGGAAGTTGATGAAGCAGATCCAGAAGTTGAAAAATCAACCAAGAAGAAAGACAAGAAAAAGAAGAAGACTGAAGAGTAAGTATGATAAATTCGAAGGTTTTTGATAATTTTGGGTATCTTAAGATCAGCGTGGATGTTAATTAATGTAGGATTGGTGTTATTACCCTTATTATGGTAGTAGGGTCTATTTTGCCTTTTTCTGAATGGTGCTAGCGGAATCAGATGGATGTGTTTCTTATATGTAATTGCGTTTTTAGGAATACTTCTGGTTCTTTACTTTATGAGTTGATGTTTATTTCTGTTCCTTTTTAGTATGAACTTTCCAAGTATTTTGAGATGGGCTTTCGGAAACCGTTTGTGTCTTAAACTGAATGTTTGAGACTTAGTCAGGAGTAAATCTGTACTTATCTCAAGCAACCATGATCTATATATACATTTGCAACATTTTTGTTATTGACTAGTTTTCTGGAAGCCTTATGTGACCATCTATCCTACCTCCCTATACTCTGTTTTGACGGCATGGGTATATTTGTTGCTGTTTTGTTATGGACTAGGTGCTTGTGCATCACAAAACTTGGTTTTATCTAAAGTTGCAACACATGGATAAACAACGGCGGTTTTGTTTGTCAACAAGATTAATTCATCTATTTGTAAAAAGTGCAAAATACTATCTCGTTATGGAGTACTATCACATACTCCCTTGATACAGAATTGTTTTCGAGTCTGAACGCGAGAAGTTCAGAGAACCGTGACATTGGAAGCACAATTAAATAACACCAGCAGTAGCACACTTGCTTATCGATGTGTTATTCCATCACAAGCACCGTCACCGATAATGCACTCGATCACTCTCTTTTTTTTCTGTCTTTTTGGCAGATTCATCACATTCTTGTAACTAATCTTTTTATCTATAACCATGGTTTTTAACTCTATAACCGAAGAAATTTCTCATAAACAAGACAGTAAAATG
Source organism: Tanacetum coccineum (assembly GCA_026074375.1). Taxonomy (NCBI): domain Eukaryota; kingdom Viridiplantae; phylum Streptophyta; class Magnoliopsida; order Asterales; family Asteraceae; genus Tanacetum; species Tanacetum coccineum. The sequence continues at coordinate 181,827 of BQNB010000050.1, forward strand.
TTTCGGTTGAAAAAGAGACAAGTACTCACTCTATCAACAACAACAAAGACAATACTCAATGTCAGCACTAATCTTTTTATCTATAACCATGGTTTTTGACTCTATAACCGAAGAAATTTCTCATAAACAAGACAGTAAAATGTTTCGGTTGAAAAAGAGACAAGTACTCACTCTATCAACAACAACAAAGACAATACTCAATCTCGGCGATGCGAGTTATAAGATATCATATCTAGTGGCGGAAACGAGCCGATTCGTTCTGATGCGAGGCTGTCAGAGATCGATCTCAAGTCGTTTATAAAGCTCGAGATTTTATATTTCTTTGAGCTTGTTTATACATAGTTATTCGTATATGAATATAAATGGATGAAGTTTTCCATATTCAGGTTATACGGGGAGGGCAAACCTTTTTGACTCAGATATATACGCGGCCTTATTGGGTTAATATCAGGACCGTTTGCGATCCTTCTTTGGCCAACCTCAAATGTAAACACTTAGTGAGGTCTGAATCTTTACTTCTTGTAAGGAACCAAGGACCTTACGACTATGTCATTAGGTGGTTGTTTCGTATATGCAATATATACATAATTTTGAGGATAGTTTAGGCTCACGATGCTATTTGATTTTATTTATAAAGCTCGTGTTAGATCTCGATGCCAGATTTTAGCTCACGAGCGACTTAACTCATTTTACTGGTGACTGATTACAAAATAAGCATATCAATCACAGTAAAGTCCTATCACCTGTACACCTTCACACACCTCAAAAAATGTCTTTTGCTTGCATACATATATTTGTTGAAGGTCTTTCTGAAAAGAGTATTTTTACTTTCGAGTATGAGTGTGACTGTTTACATCTCACATTTTTTATATTTCGTTTTAACGAGATTGAGTAATGTTGTTGTTGTTGTGACAAAAGAAAAAACCCTAGCATGTAAGAAGAAAATTATAACACCAAAGTTGTAGACCAGACCACTTAAAAAAAAGCCCAGAAACTATGGGCCAAGCCTCATAACTTATCATATAAATTAGGTATTTCGTATTCATGGCCGCCATTCAACCCTAACCCCACACATTCGATCAGAGCGGCTGTAACACATTTCACAGGTATCTACATCTCAAATTTAGTATTCCCTATTATTAAGCTTTAGTATTTGTGTTTCATGCGTTGTATGTTTTTTGCAATAAGTAAGTAAGTAATATGTGTGTGTTGAATGTTAGATAAAAATGAAGGTTGTTGCTGCTTACTTGTTGACTTTGTTGGGAGGTAACACAAGTCCTTCTGCTGAGGATTTGAAAAGCATCCTTGGTTCAGGTATTTTTCTTAACTTTTAATTTGTTATTCCTAGTTTTTTTTGTTTTGTTTATATTTGCATTGAAACTTTTGATATAAGTATATTGGGAGGTACTTGGATTAGGATATTTATTTATAAATTTTGAAATTATATGCTTGACATGTTTATGGGAGTATTGACCATAAAATTGATCATAGGAATATATAAATTTATTTTGAATTTTTGACACAGTTGTTAAAATAGTTCAAAATGAGGTCCGAGTAATTCGGTATTTGATCTTGTAGCAAGTTAATAGGTGATTAGTTGGTCATTGATCTTGTAGCTAGTAATTCTTATTTTACAACACTGAATAAGATTTATGCCTCTTGTGAGGGACTGCTTGTGATTTCAGTTAAAAGGCTTGTTTGTTTAGGGGCTGTTTGAGATTTTTTTTGTTTCAGCTTTTAGGGTATGCTTTATTTATCTATTAGTGTTTATGTTAGTATATGACTATACATATGTTTGTAACTGCCTTGTGGATTAGATTATAGGCATAAAGTGAGAATGAAGTTTTTTACAAGCATTCCGTAACACACTCTCATGCATTTATGAGTAGTTTGTTATTCTTGCGAATACACAGATTGCTAGTTTTGCAAAAAAATAAGCATTTTGGTTTTCCACTTGCAAATACAGATTTGAACTAGTAGTATTTGCGCTCAATTAGCAAATTGGTGACATACATCATTTACACTTTTGGGAACTTGTATTTCTGCAACGCAGTTGGAGCTGATGCCGATGAAGACAGAATTGCATTGCTTTTGTCCGAAGTCAAGGGTAAAGATATCACCGAGTTGATTGCATCCGGAAGGGAAAAGTTGGCTTCAGTTCCATCAGGCGGCGGCGGTGGTGTTGCTGTTGCTGCTTCAGCTGGTGGTGCTGCACCTGCAGCTGCCGCAGCTGAGACAAAGAAGGAAGAGAAGGTCGAAGAGAAAGAAGAGTCTGATGATGTAAGTTTTTGTTCAACACTCACGTCTTTTGAATTCATTTGTTGATCTGTATCTGATTGTATGTTGTATATTCTGATTACATGTTACTAACTCTTCTTTATTAAATTTGTTTGCAGGATATGGGATTCAGTTTGTTCGACTGAGGATCATGTGGTATGAAGCATTTTCCTGTGTTATCTTTGAATATGAATTTTTTGGTAGTGGTTTGTTAGTGTTCTCGTCAGAAGTTGAGTTTTCTAAGACCTTGCGACTGTTTCTTTTTGAGTTATTAATCAAATTTTATGTTCAGATCTTTTTGCTTATGGTTTATATCATCTTGCATTTGTTAATGATCTATATAAGCTCAATTTGCTGTGGACATGTGATCTATATAAGCTCAGTTTTGTTAAGTTTTTTTTATTAACAATCAATTGCTCGCAAGTCATTTTTGGTTAGACGTTTTGCACGCTATTTTTTTTAATGTACAATTACTATTTCTCAACTGCTATTTTACATTACATGCAGGCTGTAGTAGTTTATTTTGGTCATACTTACCATTGCTACTTTACATTACATGCTATTTATCAACTGCTATTTTACCATTGCTATTTGACATTACAGAGTTTAGCATACTATTTTAGCATGCTAATTATACTTATAATGGTTTGACTTTTGTTATGCTTATCTCAAATTCTCAACAGGTAACAAAATATTTAGTTTCCTAACAAACCAATAACCCTAATCCTAAATGAAACCATACAAATTGAACAATACCCAAATGAACATTAGCCCAAATTTTAAAATACCTAATTCATATGTAACATGTGATTTGAAAGCCAAAGAACACACTCCCTGAACTAAGCTCATAACATACTTACAAATGGCGTACTATATTACACATTTTAGACCGTTACACAACCTGTTTGACACGCCCATTTCATCAAATATGAAAGCTGTAATTACGTATCAAGAATCCAAAGTAACCAAAAACACATTAACTTACAGTAATCTTTAACTTTTTGTAAAACCTTTTTTTCAAGAACACATCGCTCTTATTTTTTAAAAAGCTTCGCTAACCTATTTAAAGCTCCATGACCGTGACTGGCTACAATGAGCATCTGAATGTTTATTTCTCAACTGCATTGCATATGACCACTTTAGGGTCTCCGGTCTCTGCACTTCCTTCTACAGTAATCTATGATATTTTCCAAAAATACTGACACTTGCAGATTATGCCTAAAGATATGTCATATTTTGTTTAACTTAGGATGAGAAATGAAGCATAATACTTACACATGCCTAATAGATGGTTGTTGAATACGACTTAACCCCGTAATCTGCTGTTGCTGCAGCACCAACATCAAATTTGGCATTTGATGTGGTCTCACTTGTTGCACTTGCATCAGTGGGCTTGGGTGGGCCAAGGATAATCGCGGGCCAAGCAACAGTTGTGCCAAAAACCGTCTGCTGCTGCTGCATCGCAACCGCTCAAGCCCACCACCACCATGCACCTTTCCATAATGAACTATCTCCAACTGCAAGGCATTCTAAAGCTGAAAGTAAAAAAGAAATATCCATTACCAAACCTAATCTTGATCTTAAGGAATCGAACTTTGCACAAAGAGTTTATTAATTCATATAATTAGGACTATATAAACTAAAAAAGATAAGAGGCCTTTTTATATAAGCTTAAGTGTTATCACAAATCTCCAATTCAATGATTTATGCTTATTAGCTTATTTCATTACCAAAAATGATAATAGACCTTTTTATATAAGCTTAACCAAACACATTCAAAGTGTATAAAGGTAAGATACAATAACCTACTAAGCTCTTAGCGTAAACTTACCCAAACACCCCCTTAGTATTTCTCTACGGGAACAAATCTTTGTAGCAAGCTGGAACGCCGGCACCAAGCAAGCTACAAAGCCAAGACCATGCCAAACAATGGCTGAAAATCCAACAATTGGCCTCAATAGGATTGTATATAAGCCTCAAGAAACCGTTTGGCTAAGATTTGCGAACACGGGTTGGGATAAAGTCATAAAACCAGACATGGCTGCAAACACGACGTCGTGTTGCCCCACCAAGATGCGGGTTGATTTCACCCACCACGATGCAACAAACTATTGTAGTTATCTTCCTCGCCTAAAATAAAGCTAAAATAACTGTATAAGCATCATATGTGCTAAAATCCCATCATCATAGGCTAACATTTGCATTTTCTTTGTTCACTTTAGTCACACATTCAAAGTAATCATAGGTAAACAACGATCAACAACGTCACACACCATGAATGGCGACAACGAAGAGATCGCCGAAACCTAGCCGGCTAAGGAAGAGGGGCAGATTTCAAGCACCTTTCCGTTTCAAACACTGAAAATATAAGCATAATCAAACCGTGTTGTAAACGCGACCCATAGTTGCAAATGTAATCAGTTGCCCCGCCTTGGCTGCAAATGTGATAATTTGCCCCGCCATGGCTGCAAATCTATTAGTTTGCCCCGCCATGACTATGCAACCACGTTTAGGGTGTAGTTGCGTAGCCAAGATACCACCATGATCAATAACAAATAAGCTGACATATGATAACCAAAGCAAACGTAATAAAATGCAACCAAGCGTGATCGAAACATTCCGCCATGGCTGCAAGCACGAAGTTGTGCTACCCTGTCAAGATACGGGTCAATTTCACCCCCACGATAAAAGGACAGGTAGCAACAAGGCTGAAAACACCATTCTCGTGGTGTTGCCCCGCCAAGGAACCCCGCAAGCCCAATAAATAAACCTTACCTGCTTTACAAAAAAAAAGCTCATAAGCGGGGAAAAAAAAGCTAATCCAACTATCTTGAAACAATGTCTTATAAATAAGGCATAACATCAACAAAATAACCTCATAAGCCCCAAAAAAGCAAGCTGCTAATAAGCCTACGGGTGTAAAAAGCTATCTCCAAAAATTAAATAGCCTCAGAAGCTAGCCAATCCAAACACCCCCTATAAACCCCTTAAATTAACACACAACCCTAATCTAAAAACATAAAAAAGCAGAAAATCAACAACAACCTTAAACTAAAAAATTACCCTAATTTTATCATAAAGTAACATCCAATCCATCATTCAGTGTGTGTGTGTGTTCTTTAACCACAATCGTTCAAAAATATATTCGAAAAGATATGGGAGAAGCAGTGAGGACACGTATGTGGAGAAGAGCCAGATGAGAGAGATGAGAATGAATCGGATACACACTAAATGAAAAGATTAAATGAATCGGACCAGCATTTAAATGCGACCCGGCTTTTAAATGCAAGCGGGTGGAGAACGGTTCGGGGCAAGCATTAAATGGCACCCGACTTCCTTGTTTTTTTAGGGTTTTACAATAACTTTTTATCAAATAAAAAGGTTATTTATGAACTTGATTTAGGGGCCGTTTAGTTGGTGAAATTTTTTCTTGTTTTTCGGTTTCTAAATTCGTAGAGAAGGGAATAGTTTTTATTCTTTAAAGAAGAGTTGAGAATTTTAAAAATTCGTCTAAATAGAGTTATTTTATTCTTTTTTTTTAAAATGAAAAGATATTTAGATGAAACTGTTTTCAACCATTTTTATTTTCATAGTCTTAACTTTTTTTCTTCATATTGGATCTTTGACGTTTTCAAACGTCTTTTTACGTTTTTGTACATTTTTATATGTTTTATCCGTTTTTATACCTTTTTATCCGTTTTCATCCGTTTTTGTCCATTTTTATCTGTTTTCATCCGTATATATACTTTTTATATGTTTTCATCGGTTTTTATACGTTTTTATCAATTTTTGTACGTTTTCGTACATTTTCATTCGTTCTGTCTGTTTTTATACGTTTTCATCAGTTTTCATCCATTTTATACGTTTTCATCAGTTTTCATCTTTTTTATACGTTTTCATCTGTTTTTATACATTTTCATCCGTTTTAATACGTTTTCGTACGTTTTTATACGTTGTACACTGTTTTCATTTGTTTATCCGTTTTCATCCATTTTATACTTCTTCATCCGTTTTTATTCCTTTTATACGTCTTCATCCTTTTTTATCTGTTTGTATGTGTTTTCATTTGTTTTCATCCGTTTTTGGATTTTTTGTACGGATGAAAGCATACAAAAACATAAAAATTGTAAAAAGGATTTATAAAAACGTACGAAAGCGAACGAAAACATACAAAAAACGGACGAAAACGGTTGAAAAAAGGATAAAAGCGGATGAAAACATATAAAAACGTACAAAACGTATAAAACAAATGAAAACAGTTAAAAACGTACAAAAAAACTGGACAGAAACGGATAAAAACATATTAAAACGGGTGAAAACAGATAAAAACGGATGAAAACATATAAAAAAGAATGAAAACATACAAAAAATGGATGAAAACAGAAAAAGCGTATAAAACTTACCAAAAGGGTAAAAACGTTTAGAAACGAATGAAAACGTACAAAAAAGGACGAAAACGGATGATAACGGATAATAACATTTAAAATGGATGAAAATGTAAAAACCCGTACAAAACAGATGAAAACGGACGAAAACGGTTTAAAACGGGTGAAAACGTACAAAAACGTATTTATACGTATAAAAACGGATAAAAAAGTATAAAAACGGATAAAGTCGTACGAAACGGATGAAAATAAATGAAAACGTATTAAACGTGCACAAACATACAAAACGGATGAAAACGTATGAAAACGGACGAAAATGCAAAAACGGACGAAAACGCAAAAAACGTAAGAAAGCGTTCAAAAGCGTACAAAAACGGAAGAAACGTTAAAAACGTACAAAAACGAGCAAAAACGCAAAAAAAACCTACGAAAGCGTTTAGAAACGGACAAAAACGTTGAAAATGTACAAAAACGAACGAAAACGCAAAAAAACGTACGAAAGCGTTCAAAAACGGACGAAAACGTTAAAAACGTAAAAAAACGTACGAAAGCGTTAAAAACGTACAAAAAATACAAAAACGTACGAAAATGTAAAAAAACGAACGAAAACGCAAAAAATGCAAAGTGAGAATGAGAACTCAACTTTTTTTTGATAATCTTGAAAAAAATGCGACTAAACGGATTTTTAATATTTTTCTTTTCACATGAAAATTTTCCTAGAAAAATAGGATATTTTTCAACAACTAAACGATCCCTTAGATTTTTCAAAAGCATCGACTTTCAAATGTAACTGTGTTACTTACCTAAACGACTACCACAGGCTTAGTAATATGCTCTAAAAGGTAATTTAAAGAAACAATTGTTTCGAGCATGATGGAATACTAGCACTAGCTACATTTCTCTTATCTTCTTCCATCTAATTAATAACTGTCTTAATTGAGTTTAGAGTCATTTCATTAAGATTTAATCGCATAAATGGTCTCTGTGGTCTGCCGGGTTTAACGGAAATGGTCCCTCATCTTTTTTTCCCAAACCCTCTCCCCATGGTTTTGACACGTATTAGATTTGATCCCTTAACCGATATTTCCGTTAGTTTGACCGTTAAATGAGGGACCGTTTCCGTTAAACCGGGCATACCACAATAACCATTTAATCATGCATTTAACTGTCAAACTAACAGAAATATTGGCCAAGGGACCAAACCCGATACGGGTTGAAACCACAGGGAGAAGATCCGAAAAAAAAGTATAGGGACTATTTCCGTTAAACTCGACAGACCACGGGGACCATTTATGCAACTAACTCTTTCATTAAAGACTCAATCTTGTCTATCCATTTTCAACATAAACTTCTATCATCTTATTCTCATTTTCTGTCATCTTATAATCCAACATACACACTATAACTTAAGAACCGACATCTAAATTAGTACCAGGCTTAACAAAGTAGTAATAATTGGTTTTTTCACGATCATAACCTAGTTAAACCATAAAAGTATCTATCTCTTCAACTGACACCTCATCAATATAAACTAAATCAACAATAGTTTCATTACCTTCGACCTATATTCTACCTGGATACTTTAAAAACACCATTGTGATGAACCCTCATGCTAAACATAGTAAATCTACCGGTTAAAACAAAAGAACAAAAACATGTTAAAATAATGTTAACATGACTTCAAAAAACTTAAAAGATTTGTACGAACTACTACCTTAAACCAAAAAGAAAAAAAACTAACCATATTCTCTCGTAACAAAGTTATATGGAAGCGAAGTGAATCATCATATTCTCTCTTATCAGAGTTATATGGAATCGAATCATCAGATGGATAATAGTTCGTTCGTATATTCAAAAACTAGATTCATAGCCCGCCCGAATAGCTTCATAATATTACTTGACGATTATAACCGCACGTAAATAAATCCTGATTAACGCAACATGTCTTATACACAAAAATTGAAAAAAATTGAAAAAAAATGAAAAGCGTTCATGTAATATATGTAAAATTTGTGTTTCAAGACAAATATTTTCCAAAAGATCAAGCTGAATAGAATGCCCCCTAAATTTTCCCTTGAAATCGGAATCCACCCAGAATTTCCAGCCTCTGCCCTCGCAGTGACGAGCAACAATCATAGGATGGTGACTTACCTAAAGAAAGATCAAGAAAAATATTAACTACGTTAATCCTTTTTTAACGATGTAACAGACCGTAAATGCAGAAAAGACTTCTATTTCTTTATCATGATCCAACAATGTGTAGAAATAAGAAAAAGGAGATCTCATATCGTGTGTTTACAATTATTGTTTCATGCATACACGTGGTATGGTTTAGGCTGGCCAGAAACACTCGTTGTCCATACTTTTTATTAGTGCATGATGATTAAGATCTTCTCTATATTTTAATAATGATAAATATATATTTGGAAACACTTAAAATAATCATCAAAAGCTTAAAAGAGAGGGACACACCCTATACGCGCGTTAGAAGAGAATCAAGTGAAGAAACAAAGCCAAAAGAAGAAATCAAGTTTATGTGATTACCTTAGAAGTTGCTTAAGTATTTTGGTCATAACTCCTTCACCCAGACTCCGATTTAGTTGATTCAAAAGGCCACATAAAGAGAAAAAATAAGATCTACAACTTGATAATGAAATCAACAGCAGAACTAACGCGTCAACCACTGTTTTTGGTGCGCTTTGGTTTTTGAAAGTCGGCTCTCCTCTTACCTGAAAAAAATGGATCTTTCATTACATGTATATATATGATAATTGATTTATTAGGTAATCTCGCAACAAGGTTTGGACTTAGATAGATGACCAAAACAAGCCCTCCCGTTTTACAAAAACGCAACTCAAAATCTTTACTAAACGCCTCTAGCCAAGACCAAAACTCTTTTCTCAAACTGAAGAGATTCATACTTTCAATATATCTGTTAGCCTTAAATTATTGAATCAAACAAAGAAGTATCAGTCATTAATTTATCAAGTGAAGGTCATTAATTAATATTCATTGTAATAGGCTAGAATGGATAACCGGGCTCGATATTTAATCTAATATTGTATAAGTTGCAGGTTTTAACACAACCAAACCCGAGCCCGGCCCGTCTAAGTAGTCCACAGGCGTCTAGCTAGGACTATAAAGGGTTTTTAGATAGATAGGTTACTAAACTATCAACTTTTGTTCGCCTAAGTTACTAAACTTTTTTTTGTTCATTTGGGTTACTAGACTATCAAAGTTTAACTTTAAGGTTACCGAACAACAATAGTGTGTTCATTCAGGTTACCTCGAATACTGGCAACCGGGATATTGTGTTTTGACCTTCTCCACGTCAGCTTTCTGTGAGCCCAGTTATCCAAGTCAGAAACTTATCAGGTTATTTGACATGTATGTTACTCAACTTTGCGAATTTGTTCGCTTAAGTTACTAAACTTTGTTGTTTTGTTCATCTAAAAATACCTCTAGAAAATACATATTTTTATACACGTTTTTATCCATGTTTTTATATGCACATTTTTATACACGTTTTTATACACACAATTTTTACACGTTTTTATGCACACGTTTTAATACACACAATTTTATATATGTTTTTTATACACACGTTTATGTGCACACATTTTTATAAAAGTGTGTATTACAACATGTGTATAAAAACGTGTGTATAAAATCGTGTATAAAATGTGTGTATAAAACCTTGTATAAAAATGTGTGTATAAAAACGTGTATAAAAATATGTGTAAAAACGTGTGTATAAAACCGTGTATAAAAATGTGTGTATAAAAAATGTGTGTATGAAAACGTGTTTATAAAAGTGTGTGTATAAAAATGTGTAGATAAAAACGTGTGTAAAAATTCGCAAAGTTTAGTAACTTAGGTGAACAAATTCGCAAAGTTCAGTAACTTATTTGTATCAAAAGTCAAATGCCGCGCTGGCAATGTAACCGGGAATTAACACTAGCAACCGGTCACCGATAGTTCGATATCAAATTTAACCGGTTTTGATAGTCCGGTAACCCAAATGAACAAAAAAAAGTTTAGTAACTTAGGCGAACAAAAGTTGATAGTTTGATAACCTATCTATCTAAAAACCCGACTATAAATACCCCCTCTTCACACATGAAGAGGGGTTGGTTTTCATTTGTAACATTTCTCATACACTTGATAATCCTCCTACTTCTTTCTTGTTTTCTCTCTACATTCCCTCTCTACAATTCTTTCTTATCTTCTCTTTTATTTCTTCTTTGATTCATGTAACATGGTGAAGTGAATGTGATTTACGGGTTTCTACAATTGGTATTAGAGCCTCAGGTGGGTTTGGTGATAAGTTGTGGTTATTTGAGCTTATTGGATTCGACTTATTTGGGCTTATTTTCATTCGGTTTATATTTTCTTTCTTATTTGCTTATTTGAAAAAATATTAATTGTTTATTATAAAAACTTAAACTAGCAAATTTTCAAAACTAGTTTGTGGCTTATTTGAGGTGTAAACAGCTTTTTGTAAAGCTTTTTATAGCTTATTGTAGTCATGGCTTATTTACTAGTAAATTAGGTTTTAGCTTATTTTGTCTTAAAAAGCTTTTCACTTTCTTATTTAAAAATTGTTAAAGCTTATTAGTGATACGTATTTCGTGGTGTTTAGCTTTTTAGACAACTTTTTTTAAAGCTTATTAGAGCTTAAGTACTCACGGCTTATTTTCAAGGTTCAAGTGTTTTTAAACTTATTTACATACAAAAAGCAAAAACTTTCACTACAAATCGTAATAGCTTTTAAATGCTAAATTTTTTTGTGCTTATTCTTGTTTAAACACAGCTTTTTTTAAAGTCTTTTTCTGGGCTTATTTAGGTTATTAAAAGCCACGGTTTAACAGCTAAGGGAAAGGATTTACGCAACGAAGTCACGTTTTAAATATTTAAACTAAGACACAAACACGTATGGATGATATTGACTTTCTAAAAATGATTTATGCAACGTTTCGTTATCCTTTGCTTGCCCATAAAGCGCGTCGTTTAATTAGGTCGCGGTTAGGATCGTTCGGTTACGTTCTTCGTTCGTTAATTATCTCATTTCTCATTGTCCTGCTTAAGGTGAGTTTATAGCCCCCCCCATGTTTTACTCTTTTACGAATACTTTACAACTCTTTGGGGTGAGAAACATTTCTTGTATATAAATTTGGACACAAGTACTTTACTACGTTTTTACTTGTTTACTTGTTTACTTGTTTGCCTAAGTACCTTTAGTTCACAACTGCCACTATCATGAACTGTTAATTACCGTGAGTAAGCGCGAATGCTATTAATAGAACTATTAGGGATTAATAATCATCATCTAGGTTTAGTTATTCTTACCTGTATCGGAGGGCTGATCAAACGGATGTATATCATGTTGAATACCTATTTGGCAACTTTACTTGGCATTAAATTGCTACAAATCCTATTTAGCATCAGTGTCATGAGCTTAGAGCAAATGTAAATACCAATCCTGTGAATTGTATGTGTTACCATGATCATACCTTTATAAATCTTGTGGTCCATAATTACATTTTACTTAAACCTATAAATTCACCAACTTTATGTTAATGTTTTAAGCATGTTTTCTCACGTGGTTAGCTATTGGAACCTCTTTGATGTGCAATATGGAGTCTCATGCATATGGCTCGGTTTTCAAGAACTATCTGTCTTTAAATACACGTTGTTGATTTGAAACATCTTTTAAAGCTTCCGCATTGACATTTTAATATATTTGAATTATTGTAAGACTTGGTATTTTTTAAATTAATGCAACAGTGTATTATTTTCAAAACGTCAATTTAGTGGTCGTTCTTTATGTTTTATGTTTGAGATATTTATGACGTCACGCCCTCAGTTACATATTCCTATGCGACCCATTTTGGGGGTGTGACACCCAACGACACTCCGTGTTAGAAATAGCAGTCATTAGGTATGATGTGGAGAAGAATGAGAAAAGGGAATAATGTTGACTAAGGCATGAACTAATACTGGAACAATCACAACAAGGTGTTAGTAATGATGTCTTGGTAAACATTGAAGAGGTTGAAGAATGAAAAAGAAATTGTAAGGATAAAGGGTGTAAAGAAAAAATCCCTCCATACAACTTAAGGCAGAAACCGGGTCAATACATATGCTATCAGTCTTCACAAAGATGAATTCTGATATTAAATAAAGACATCATGGACCTAGTGATGCACTGCACAACCCTTCTCAGCCATTTAAGTTTCTCTCAAAAATATTATTGTGTCATTTGTCACGGAGATCAACACAACCTCTATTGACTTTCTCACTCCGAGTTAGTTGATATTAAATAGGTGGCAGTGTGATCCAGCCTTCGATTACTAAAACTAAAACGCACAAATCGAGTATAGAGCTAAGAGATCAATCTATAAATCTCATTAGGACACATTTCATGATAAACACTTATTGTTTAAAATCTAGAACATTTAGAGTGATACTCTTGAGTATTTAGTATTTACAGTGATGAATGGAAATCCTTCTAGTGTCAACATCAAACAACACTAAGGTAGGTGACTTGCGAGATTCTATATGAATCAAGCTTGTGTCAACTAGATATCGATTTTGGTTCAGTAAAAAATTAACGACTCAATCAGTAAGATAGTAACTAACTGATTCACTCTTATCATGTTGTCTGCTTTAAGACGTTTTGGTAATGAGAACAAGCTAGTATAGCTGGAAACCCTGTCAATGAGGTTCTTTGAATCTACCAGATCACCGGTATAATATTTATACTGTAAAACGAGGAACCATAGGTTATCACAACCAAACTTCGACGAATGACAAAGCCATATCGTCGATATCTGTTATTGCTAACCCTTATAAATGCAGTTTTATACGACGGAGTTATGATCCCATTCCAGTTGAGTCAGATTCATAACCACATGCTCATGCTCAAGCTACAAAGACAAAGTCAAACAAAGACAAAGACTTCCGCAACTCTGATATTCAAGATCTTCCTTAAAGATATCATGATTATCAAGACAGAGATTGTCAAGGGAGATTGTTAGCAATCATTCAAGATGATGCGAAGTATGGGCATGTTGGTCAAGACACAAGATCGCAAGATGGCAAAGACAACAAAGACAAACAAGGAAAAGATTTAAAGATCTCAGAATTAAAAGACAAAGTCAAAAGACAATGACAAATACTCAAGATCAAAGATCACACAGCATAAAGGAACAAGCCTACAACAAAGATAAACACTAAGACCAAGACCAAGACTTAAGAGCTTAACGAAAATGCAATCTCAAGGAGATCAAAGACAAATAGTCAATGACCTCACTTAGAAGGAGATTGCTAGCCTCAAATTATTGAGTCAAACAAAGAAGTATCAGTCATTAATTTATCAAGTGAAGGTCATTAATTAATATTCATTGTAATAGGCTAGAATGGATAACCGGGCTCGATATTTAATCTAATATTGTATAAGTTGCAGGTTTTAACACAACCAAACCCGAGCCCGGCCCGTCTAAGTAATCCATAGGCGTTACATGTCTAGCCAGGACAATAAGTACCCCATCTTCACACATGGAGAAGGGTTGGTTGTCATTTGTAACATTTCTTATACAATTGATAATCCTCTCACTTCTTTCTTATTTTCTCTCTACTTTCCCTCTCTATAATTCTTTCTTATCTTTAATTTTATTTCTTCTTTGATTCTTGTAACATGGTGAAGTGAATGTGATTTACGGGTTCCTATAATACCATCAAACAAAAGCATTCATATGACCATAATTCGTGCGTATGTCTTCTCTAATCACGTAACGGGTTTACTCTCTTATTGATCAAACTAAGTAAATGTCACTTTGTGATGATGTGTCATTTTATACACTTTTTAGGGTCATTTAACCCCCTAAATCATGAAAATATGCCCAGATTATGTGCTTAATCATTTGTTTTCATATTTTTAGCACTTGGATGGCTTTCGGAGGAAATACGCATGACTTGGGCTTATTTGGAAAAGAAACGGACAAGACTACGACTCTACACCAAATCTCTTGAAGAAATCATCCTTTAGAGGGTGGAGACGGCGTCACCAATTCTTGCGACGACGTCAAAACTTGATCAAGACGCCGCCAGGAGTATCATGACGGCATCGGAATGTAGTCGCCTCAAATGAAACTCTAGAAGCTTCATCGAAGCGATGTCGTCAGGAATTTTGTGACGCCATCACGATCTGATCTCTATATATACAAACTCGTTTTAGGGTTTTTAATGTGTAACTTTTGAGAGACGAACCCTAGTTTTAGAAGATGATTTTAGCAGCCTTTGGGCTTGTTTTTAGGGTGTCAAAACCCTCTTGTAACAGCCTCAACTGCATGATTTAATCAAGTGAAGTTCATTTATCATTTATCACTTAATATGTCTATGTGTTTTTTGTGATTGATTCTTGTTTTCTTTTTCTATTTTACCATGCAAGGCTAGATCTATTAGTATTTACTTATGATTGCATGAAATTTAGTTTGTAGATCCTTTTAATGTTGCTTTTTGTGATGGATGTGCGTGTTAGGCTTTAGAAAAAAAAAATTGCATAAGATTTTAAATTGAATAGATTGTTTAAGGAAACGCGAGTTGTGTAGAAAGGATACCATCGGTATCAATCTTCATGCTACCTTTCCCCTAATATGGTTGATCTCTTAAGGTGTTTTAATTGCATGTATATACTTTTGGGGCCTTGTATTTGTCTTCAGCTACTTACTTTTGCGTTGCCTTAACAGGAATATCGACATAGACGGCGGGTTCGTGTAATTCGTTCATGATTTAAGAAATACTTACACAGATCATCACAAGGGTGACAAAGCAACAGGATTAGGAGAAGCAAACTAAGGAGTAGTGCATGATTAAGTAAATATGTTCGATTACCATATAAGTTATCACCAAAGTAGTTTAGATTTATAATTAGTTTAATTAATTAAAACCAAACCAGACCTCTCAAACCATGATATTTACTTGCTTTTATAAAAATATAAAAATACAAAAAGAATCATCTCTCAACCCCGTAGACCTTTGTTAGATTCTGTTCGAGCATTCCCAACCTATTCTCTTAGAGAACGATAACAACGCCCGGGTCTTGCCTATACAACACTACAACGGTTAGGTACACTGCCTAGGGAGTTGTAAAACTTTTTGTTTAAAGGTACCTATACGACGCACATCAACTCGGCTCTCAAGTGTAAAATCACCTATAAATTTTTATACATAATTTATATACTGCACACCATCCACCACCGCCACCATTCATACTGCCTCATCCCGCCGCCGCCACTCTAACAATGCTTTTTTTCCCCCCCCCCACCCTCCACCGACCCCCCCCACATCCTCCCCCATCTGGGCCATCATCTGAACTGCTTCCATCCCGCCTACGCCATAACCGTTGATAACCTTCATCATACCACCAAACCAATTCGTTGCTATCCTAGAAAATAAATCACCAACGCGGCTTCCTTAAACAATAAACCATCCACAAACAGCCCACCATCACCTCACCCAACCACATCCATACTGCTATCTCAATTACCTCAGCCGTCACACCCACACTTCCAAATCCGCCAAAACATATTCATTCTATAATGCTTAGATTACAAAAAAAATACCTTGTCTGCTTAAATAAAATGCCAAATCTACAAGTATATGTGAACAAAAGGTTTTAATTTAAGTTGATATATGGTCGGGTCTAGGTTTGGGTTTGCTTATGTGGGTATGTTATTTTGAATTTGTGTGATGTTTAAAACCATGTGTTTGAAATTGATGAAACTGCTCTTCATTATGTTTTGAAAAATCAAGAGAAAATTTTTAATAGAAAGGTTTGATATAAATGAAGGTCTGGTATAAGTATTTGTGTAAAAGCGTGTTTCGTGTAGATATAGTCAAATTGTAGGTGTAGATTAGGCTTTTGAAAAAACAACTTATCTTTGTTTTTAGGTTATGAAAGAATCAATGTATTTAAATGTAGTTAAGAGTGAAATTTAAAATCAATATCATGATTTAGTTATGTTTGTGTTATGTAATAATATGGGTATAAGAAAACAGGATGAAAAAGATAATACATTTTGATCTTTTTGATTAAAAAAATTTAAAAGAGAATCGAAGATCTTCAAATATATTTGAATTTTTATTTAAAAGAAAATTAAAATTTAAAGGAAAAAATATAGCATAAAGAAAATGAGGGCAATCTAGTCATTTTACTTTGGCAAAGGACTAAATCGGATTCAACGTTTCCCTACAAGAACGTCGCCTGCAATTTCCAAACTATACGGACGAAACATGCAATTTGGCGAAACCACAAAGACGATTTTTGCAATTTACTCAAATATAAATATAAATAAAGAGATATTATCTTTATTTAAAAGATTTAATATTATCAAATAATATCTTATCTTTAAATAAATAAGTCAAGGATCAAAAGCATAGCTTGAACCACATAAGGTGGTCGGCCGGGCGTAGGCCCCTTAAAGGTTGGCGTAACAATGTTTAGGTTTCGGCATAATCCTTTTCTCTCTTAACTTAGTCTTTATAAGTAAGTCTATCCATTTCTTTTAAATGACATATGTCCATTTTTATTTTAAAATTATTAATGATGATGTGATTATGACTTATTGCGTGTGACTCTAATGAATCATATATTAATGTCAGTATTTAATCTCGTTTACTATGCATACAATCTTACAATTTTTTTCTTATATCAAAACCAGATTTAAATTCAAATGCAAAATCTAAATCAAAATGCAAGTTTAAATCATAAATCAAAGGGTTTTTATACAAAGATGTTACTAAAGTTTACGCGAAAGTTCGCCTAAGTTATTATAGTTTTATTTTGTTCACTTAGGTTACTAAAATTATATGAAAAAGCATACTCCCACTATAAATTTCTGTGTTAATTGAGTATTCTGAAACGCTATTTTTTGATAAGTTATGTAAACATAATGGTCGGTTTTTACAAGTTTATGTTGATGCTTACGTATACTTTTTATTGGTTTAGTAATCTCAAATTTCAGTCTCGACCCCACTAAGTTTAGTAAATTAAATGAACATAAATTATAACTTCTTGTTTACTTAGATGAACTTTCGTATAAAACTTTTGTAACTTTATGTGCATAATAACCCTAAATCAAATCTCAGATACTTAAACCCATGGTACAAACTAAATGAAGCTCTGATCTTAAAACTAATGTGGGTCTTATTAATTCTTCAATATATAATATTTTCACACGCCTTTAGGCATAGTAGGGCTGTATACGAACTGAGCGTTCAGCGTACCGTTCGCTTTATCGTTCGGGAGAAATCGTTTATGTTCGGTTATTTATTAAATGAACAAACAGAACAAGATTTTTGGTCCGTTTTAGTTAAATTAAACGAACCTGTGAACAAACACCTTCGTTTGCGCATTTGCGTTCGTGAACGTTTGATTATGTCGTCGTTTTCGTTAAAATTTTTTTTATTTCGTTCGTTTACAGCTCCGAATTAGTTCATATTTATCAAGTATTTTAAGTCCCTAAAAAATTATGTAGGGTGTTCACGGTTCGGTTTGGGTCGTTTTTTGGCAAAAACCGAAACCGAACCGAAATATTCGGTTTTTATAAACCCGAAACCGCTCGGTTTGTGGCGGTTCGGTTTTTTCGGTTTCTCGGTTTTTTGGTTTTTTCGGTTTCAAACCGTTTAAATTTGGTTTTTGCTAATTTATATTAATAAACTTGTTTTAGTAGAAAATTGGTTTTTTTTTTTTGCATTATTAAGCATAATAATGTTTACACAAATTTTTTAATTTATTACACAAATAATAGAGAGACACACAACATGAATGTTGAATATACACATAGTTATGATCATTGTCATTATAACGACATATTGTCAGGTAAACACACGTACCGAAATACTAATATAAAAATTAAGATAATATTTATTATAATAATTTCATAAATAAATAAATATAAATATAAATTTTTAGTTTCAATTTATTTATTTTTTATATTATATTAATATATATATTATTAAAAATGGTGTGTGTGCGGTTCGGTTCGGTTTTTACGGTTCAGTTTTTGACCAAAAACCGAAGCCAACGAAATTTTTCGGTTTTTGAAAAATTAAAAACCGAACCATCGGTTTCTAGTTTCGATCGGTTTTTTCGGTTCGGTTTTTTCGGTTTTCGGTTCGGTTTCGGTTTTTCCGGTTTCTTCTACTCACCCATACAATAATGTATTAATATGGTACTTAAGTATTTATTAATTTTCTCATGTAAGCATCGACTATGCGTACTGATGATGTTAATTATGTTATTTTTAAGATCAGCTAGGATGGAAATGATGTTATTTTTAAGACCATATTTTGGGATAATGATTATATATATATATATATATATATATAATAATCATACTGGATAGTGTAAAAGTAATCAATTTAAGTTTACGACGCTCGTTTATGGTCCGTTTAGATGTGATCGTTTTACGTTCAATTTATGTATGTTAGTTCTTTAATTTATTAATGAAGAACACTAAAACGACTTAGATAACAAATTCTAATCTATAAATTAAACGAAACATGAACAAAAATTTTGGTTCGATTACGCGTTCCTGTTCGTTTATTTGTTCGGCTAAAACTAAATAAACGAACATGAACATACCTCTATTCGCGTTCGTCCGGTTCGTTTACAGCCCTAAAGAATAGACAAAAACGTTGTAACTTAACCACATCATTCTTGAGTACAACCTTGACAAGCAAACCTAAACACCAACATTCGCCACATAACACCCACGTGTCCATCTCACAACATGCACCTTTGCATGACAAGCAGCTCTCATAACACGTGACACACTCCTATCACCACGTGCCACTTCATCACCGCTATTACACACTTTATAAACACTTCACAATCACATATCCACCACAACAGCACTAATATCCCATCAAAAAATCACTTTCTTCATCAAAAAATGACTGACATCCATCACCATGGAGGCGGTATAGGAGGTGGCATGGGTACTCACAACCAATTTGGTGGAGGTATGGGGTCACACTACCCACAACAACACACTTCGCAGCGAGCCCACTTTGCCGTAAAAGCTGCAACTGCAGTTACAGCCGGGGGCTCGCTGCTAGTGCTATCCGGTCTCACACTTGCTGGGACCGTGATAGCACTAACAGTGGCTACTCCGCTGTTGGTAATCTTCAGCCCAGTGCTCGTCCCAGCCGTGATCACTGTTTTCCTTCTGGCGACAGGGTTTTTGACGTCAGGAGGGTTCGGGGTCGCGGCTGTGACAGTTTTGTCGTGGATTTACAAGTACGCGACCGGAGGACATCCCCCGGGTGCGGACTCGTTGGACCAGGCGAGAGACAAGCTGGGATACAAGGCGAGGGAGATGAAAGGAAGGGCGGAACACGCGACTGGAATGGGACAGCACCAGGGTGGTGGTGGACTGGGCATGGGACACCACAGGGCTGATATGTAGATGATGCGGTGGATCATGGATATGGAAGGCTTTTAAGATGTTCATTTTGTTTCTAATGATTTTGGTTTAATGGTTTTTGTGTTTCTGTGTGTTTTCTTCATGTGTATTATGTCGTGTAATAATACAGTAATAAATATAGCACAGTTCTCGTTGTGTAGTTAATTGAGAATTCCTTACTATAGCGACTGTTGGCTTTATCTGGAGTAAATTATTTTGTGGGGGATGGGAGATAGTGCTCTAAAAATTGTGTTTTGTTACTTTCTGGGCACAGTAGGATTGAGAAACAATTCCTTTGTTCGAGCATAGTGGAGTATCTTGGGTTGGAGTCAGTTGAGTATATCAAATTTAAGGTAATCAATTCAAAATGGAAGTTTAAATCGACTTAGCTAGAATGGTGAACCTAATACATTTCTATAATAGGAATCGACGTGGTTCAAGTCTAGGCCTAAAAAAAGTTTATAAAAAACCAGACCTCTGTGATTAATGAATTGAACTTCAATATTTTTTTATTCTATCTAAAGACTTGCTCGTATTGCTAGTTTTCTACTGCTGCTTGGGGGCTGACTAATCGGCTGCTGCTTATAGGCAGTGTTATCGGCCTGGGGCTGACTAATCGGCGGCGTCAGGTGGAGATTAATCGCTCGCATTTTGACTAATCGGCTTTATTAATCGTTTCGGTCAAAAATCGATCAACATGCTGATTAATCGGCCAACTCAAAATCAAATCGTATAAAAATCAAATCATACATAAAGTGGTCAAATCGGCTAAATCGGACATATAGTCCAATCCAATTAATCCGGGCCGATTAATCGTTAAGCGATACTAGCTTCGATAAAGGCTTTGATCTTTGGAAACAGGCTTTGATCTTTGGAAACAGTTGAGTACGACAATTTTATTGAGCAAGGCATGTAGTCAGTAGGGTATGATAATCAACTTCCTTTCCAGTTGGTAAAAAACTAGCGGACAATCATTTAGCGGCATTATCGATCAGTCTTTTTTAATGCTCGTGTTAAACCATGTGTTCAAATTTACACCGAATGCATGCATATCCTTGTCAAATTCATTAAAAATAAATACAAATCCGTTGAGATATGAATCATAAAAATTGTAGTGAATTTTATCGGTTAGAACATCCGTGTAAATATGATGCATGCTTTTTTCCATGGATTCTTTTGTAATGGTAGTAATCCGCAGTAACTCTCTGCATAGATTTTTTATTGATAGTTGATTCATATTTTGTTATTTTAGAATTATTGTTATTTTAGAATTATCCGAACTTTGGAACAAAATGAACAAAAAAAGAAAGAGGGGTAATTTTTAGAAGGGAAAATGATCAAAAAAGATGAGGGTGATTTGGTTGATATTTGTTGTAATAAATATATAATAATTATGTTTCCTAGTCGAAAAATGTTCTTTGTTTGTTTCATGAAGAGACTATTAATTTAAATTATTCGCATATTTAATTCTAAGTTTTGTAAATATTTATATCTGAATATTATGATACGTTTATTTTTTACATTGTACATGTCTAACATTATATAAGTCAAATCAGTTTTTATTCTTCAGTTGTATTCTACGAAATCTTTAAAAGTGCTTAAAAATTTTATGGAGCATTCGAGTCATAAAATTAACAAAGTTTAGCAACGTGGAAATAAACCATCTTAAACAAAACATTCAGTCATTGTGGCATAATTTATTCTTGTAAAGTAGTCATACATTGTTGATATGTTGTACTCCTATGTGCTTAAACATCTTTATCATTTTACAAATTGTCACTATCATTTACTTTACGCAATCATTAGATTTTGAAAAAAATATTTATAGTAAATGTCAATTAACAATTAAAATATTTTTTAATGAAAAAATTAAGCTCATGTTCAAATCACACGGGTCACAATTTAATTTCACAAAATCATTATATATTATGATCGTTTGAAAATCTCTTAAGTGTGTAAGCAACATCATCATTATTATTATTTGTTAATTTTCTCGTGTTGCAAAATGGAGGAGTTGTTCTATTTTAAGTTCATTTCAATTTAAAAAAAAAAGTCGAGAAAAAATATCGCACAAAATGAAAAAAAAAATAAGAAAAAAGGACAAAAAAATTAAATAAGAAAAAGTAAAAAGTGAAAAGACATTAAATCACCCCCTCTACATCTAGTTGGTTTAGAGGTTTGAGCTTCTGACTACGTATGAGAGAAAAAAAACGCACTTAATTGACCAAATGTCTTAACGCGTCTAAATGAGTCAGATCAAGAGGCTATTTCTTGACTTTCTACTTTTTCTTCGTCAAAAAACTTAAGAACCGAGGATAAAAAGAGAAGACTCTTAAGTGGTTACATTACATATAAATGTCTTAATTAGTCTCTTAAAGAGGAGAATGAATCATTAATGCCTCTTTAATCCAAGAGGATTAAAGCTTTGGACCCACTTTTCTTCCCCACCAAAAAGATGAAAGTAAACACCCAGACGTCTGTGAGAGACTCCTTATGTTCATGTATGTGTCTCTTGATATAACTTCTCTATTGCATCATACCCGTTGAGACAGTGGTAAGGGTAATCAAGAGTGTTGAGAAGAATGTCTTATGTAATCCTGTTTATTATAGTGAGATTGTCAGTAGAGTTGGCTAAAGGACTGTAAACTTTTTTTTGGTTTCCTTTACAAACTCGAGAACACAACTTGGCGTTTACTATGTTATACAGACTAATGTTAAGTTTAAACCCCACCAGAACTGGTCCTCACTAAGTCGCGATTCAGCCAAACCATATTATGTTCTATTAGTTTTGCTTGTCTTGGTATTTTATTCCTTAACTACTTACCACCACTGGAGTATTAAACTTAAAAAAAGTGGCATACTTATGTGTTGTTTGTTTATTATGAGGCTTGTAATCTGAATCCTGACTCGCACATCTTAATCTGAATATGGGAGTAAATGTCTGAATTCTGAATGGAAATCATTATTTGTTATCTTTTTATAATATAATGTGTCGGAATGATATTATTTTATATACAGTTTCATTTCGTTTGATACTTAACGATTATTGTTCATTATTTTTACAAATGAGTTCATTGTATAACACGACTAGCAAAAAATATAAATAAGTTGTGTTATAATAATTGTGTGCCTTTAATCTCTAAATTAATATATATTATTGGTATGTTATATTCTCATGTTGTTAAACATGTTTCGCATTTCCTTTAAATTCAACTGTCAATTAATTGTAGAGTAAACTGCAAAAATCATCTCTGTGGTTTGTAGTTTGTTGCACTAATCATCCCTTTGCCGGATTACTATTGGCACTAATCATCCCCGGTGTAGTGAAATGTTCAGCAAAAATCATCCCTAAATGGATGTTTTTTGAAAATTCTTTTGCATAATTTCATACCCAATAAGATGAATTTTTGCCATAACATTTGCCACTCTGGATGGTTAGTGCCAATAGTATAGGCTTGGGATGATTAGTGCACTAACTCAAACCAAGGGATTTTGTTTTTTGCAGTTTTTATCTCATATAATTTATGATGATAAAATTATGAAAAAAGTCGAATATCTTAGAATATATATAACATTGTCATGTAACAATTAAAAAATTTTGAAGGAAAAAAAAATTCAATTTAATACTAAAAATATGCATGCTACTATTTGATTGAAAAAATTAGTTATATATTATTATTGGTTGAAAGACTCTTATGTTAAGTTTGAACATTTTTATCATCATCTATTATCTATTTATATTTTTTTATTTTTTAATAACATAGCGAACATTATTTCTTTCTAAACGTTATTGTTATACGAACAGGAAAAAAAATAAGACGAGAAATAATCATATAAATAAATAAAAAAGGAAACAAAGGCAGAAAAAAGAATGTATAAGATAACTAGAAAAGAAAGAAAGAAAAAAAAGAAGTAAAAGTTAAAACACATTAAGAGGTAATAAGACATCCCCTCCCCATCTTGTTGGGTAAGAGGTTTCCCGCATCTGAACGAAAATAAAAAAACAAACGCACTGAATGACCAAAATGTCTGACCGCGTCTGAACGAGACAGATTAAGAGGCTGTTAAGAGGTATTTTTTTAAAAACAAACACCACCTTAGGTACCCTTAAAACCTGCCCAGATTCATATACCTATCAGCCAAACACCTAAACAAAAAATCATACTAATTCACCCATTCTCGCACCCTTCAACCCAACACCACCTAATTTTATATGTATAGATCATTGCCCATAAGGGTGGGTGATAACATAAGATCTTATACATTGTTAAAATTATAAAAAGGAGATAAAGTTACTGTGCATATATATATATATATATATTATATCAACTTTCTACGAAAAATGATGTATAGATCACTAAATTCCACTGAACATGGATTTACCTATCGATGTTCATATGATCTATCTCTTGGTTTTGACTTTGACTTTGATATTATTTAATATTCACATTTAAGTGTTGAGCATTCGCGCGTCTAGGAGACCATGATTCCAAAGTTTAATCATGAACAATTTCCAGCACCTGCCATAGCATCAAAAGTTTTGCCAATATTAGAGAAGTACAAGAACATTTATTTTTGAGCTAATGGTCTATATATCTAGTTGGCAACTTCGACCCAATTGGGTCTAGTGGGTCGTATGTATTCTTTCTGAAAAAAGGTTGAGCATACTTTTTTGTCTAGCGTGAAAAAACATGTTATATCTGTTGGAACTGGCTGTATTGTTCTAAAGTGTTGCCATTCTCATACAACTTCCTCAATCTTTTTATTCAAAAACTGTGCTAATTACGTATTTCACAACGTTTAGAAATTGGGCCAGCCTCTGCAAAAGGATTACCCATTTTGAATATTTACCCCAAACCCCCCTTTTTTTCACCTCTACTATGTGTAGAATGAATAACCAATAAATTGCAGCTTAAATATAGGCAATTGTAATCAACACCTGGGCTTATTCAAATTGTTGGAACCTGCTTAGTATAACACAAAAACGTCTTTGAGTTCGACCTTTTAGTCTACATATACACAACCTTGTCCTTGAGGGGACTCGTACCGGTCTCAAACTGATAGTTAAATCTAAACGGTTAACCGGATGAGGTTTTCCCTCTTCAAGTTACATGGGGAGGGCAAGCCTTCTTTGACTCACATGTATGTGGCCTCACCAGGTTAATCCAGGGACCGGGACCGTTTCCGACCCTTCCCTGGCCACCCCCAAATGTACACACCAGCGAGGTGTGAACCCTTGACCTCTTGTGAGGAAACCAAGGACCTTACCACTAGGCCATTTGGTGGTGGTTAAACTAATAGTTCTATCTAGATAAGTATAATTCAATAAGGATAAATATTAATATTTTAATGATGCAAGGATTTTTGTATTACGATTAATTAGTTTCCATAAAATATAATATTATGATTCTTTTTGTGGTAATTAGGATTGTTATATTCATGCTAAATTTTGATAAGGAAAATATAGAAATCAATTACTACTAGAATGTAAGGTTCTAGTAATACCCAAAATCTGAAAGTTGCATCTTTCAGTACCATAGGAACATTTGCCTATTGATTCAAATTTCACTCATATAATGCATACCAAATTGCTAAATGTGTATTGTGGACAGGTGAAAAGCTGACCCGACTGGCCTCTAAACTCTCAAATGCTGTGATAGATGAGAATCTTAAGATGCATTGGAATTTCATATCGTAAAAGTAAACGCGAAAAGTTGGTTGTATTACCACTATTGGTTGCTTAACAATATATCCAATTATTTCAACCTTTTCACTTCTACAGAATTATTTCAATTAGCCCGTTTGGTTCGCTGGAATCTCAGGAATGGAATGGATTCTAATTTCCATTTCATAACGTGTTTGGTTGGAAGATTCAAAAAATTCGAAATCTGAATTCCATTCCTAAGTGTGTTTGGTTGGCAAATGGAATGTAATAAAAATACCTCAAAATCCTTTATGTGTGGAATTCAACATTCCATAGTAAAGTGGAAGGAATGTTTATAATTCTATGAATTTGATATTTTTATCATTAAAAATATATTATTATTATTATTATTAATTATTATTAATTATTATTATTATTATTATTATTATTATTATTATTATTTGGTTATTATTTTTTATTATTATAATTAATTTATATATATATATTATTATTATTAAAAAATTATATTTATTTATTTATTTAAAGAAATTAATTTATAGACCACACTTTTTATTTCATACTTTAATAGTTTTATAAAATCACATTTTATTTAGATATCTTTTTTATTGAAATAATATTAAATACAGATTTAAAAAAAATTCATATATCAATTTATATAACATTATTTAAAAATTTATTATTATTATTATCTTTATAAATAATATATTTAATAAATTATATTTCTATCTTATCAATTTCAATTAAATGACATTTATTTTAATATAATTATATAATTTGTTTTAATATAATTATATAATTTGTTTTTTTCCATGTCATTTTTGTTCAACCAAACACGCGATAGTTTTCACAAATTCCAATTTCTTCATATTCCAATTCTTTAACGTAGCGGTTTGGTATGTTGTAATCAAAGTAGGAATGGAAACGATTATTACGATGGAATGAAAAAATCTTGTTTGTTTACCTTTATGGGTAGTAATGATTCATTCCAAGGAATGACCCATTCCACCAAAATCATTCCTTAGGGGCCCCCTACTTTTTTCTCATTCCATCCCGTAATGGAATTAAATTACATAAACCCCATCATTAATTAACCACATTAAATAATTTCTATCATCAATGGGGTATTTTAGTCTTTTTTTATCGTATTACATTAGCTTTTATATAAATCAAGCATGATTAATAACGGTAATGATCCAATTTCCGGTGTTTATTCCATTAATTTAATATTTCTTTCCACCTACAAACGATCCCTAACATTCCAATTCCTCAGACACTTCAATTCACCCAAAAAACATTTTGCGAACCATAGGGCACTTATATATTTTACCTTAATGTTTTTCTTCCCTGCGGTTAGAACTTAATTAGGTTGGCTAACTATAGACTTAAGCTTAGAAATTAAACTGATCCATTTTAAAAAAATACTTTCATCTATTGAATATCCAAGTTTCATGTTATAAGTGTATATTTATACTTCATGTTTTATGGGTTAGTCAACCTAGCTTTCCAGATTGATGCCAAATCTTTCTAAGTCTTCCTTGATTAACATTAGATGTCAGATAACGAAAACGTATATAGAGATCTAAAGATTACTTGATAGAAGCTAATAAAAGATTTTATAGCTTAGTTCCTTTTCTGCTGTGATAGTGATACATACATGTTCATGGAAGAAACTAAGCTATAAAATCTTTTATTAGCTTCTATCAGCAGCAGAAAAGGAACTAAGCTATAAAATCTTTTATTAGCTTCTATCATGTTTCTTAGAGCTCTATATAGTTTTCGGTATCTGACTTCTAATGTTAATCAAGGAAACTATAGATTTGACATCATTCTGGGAAAGCTAGGTTGACTTTCCATAATAACATGATGTTAAATATTCACTTATAACATGGAACGTGGATATTCAATAGATGAAGTAGTTTTTTAATATGATAAGTTTAACTGCAAGCTTAACGGCTATAGTTAGCAACCTAATAAGTTCTATCCGCAGGGAAGATAAACATTAAGGGTATATATATAAGGGCCCGTTTGGTTCGCAGAATGTTTTTGGTGGAATTGGAATGTGTCTGAGGAATTGGAATGTTAGGGTTCGTTTGGTAGGATGGAAAGAAATATTAAATGAATGGAATAAACGACGTAATGGTTCATTACCGTTATTAATCATGTTTGATTTATATGATAAGGCGTAATGGAATCGATAATAAAAAGACTAAAATACCCCATTGATGATTAGGAAATTAATTTATTGTCGTATTAATGAATGGGTTTTTTGTCATTTTATTCCATTACGGGGATGGAATGAGAAAAAATGGGGGACCCCTTAAGGAATGGATTTTGTGTGGAATGGGTCATTCATTGGATTGAAATCTTACTACCTATAAAGGTAAACAAACAAGATTTTTTCATTCCATCGTAATAATCGATTCCATTCCTACATTCCTACTTTGATTACAACATACCAAACGCTACGTTAAGGAATTGGAATGATAAGGAATTGGAATTTGTGAAAACTATCGCGTGTTTGGTTGAACAAAAATGACATGGAAAAAAACAAATTATATAATTTATATTAAATAACAAAATTATATTATTTATATTTAAAAATAAATTCTATTTTAATTTGAAATTGATAAATTGAATATAATTTATTAAATATATTATTTATAAAGATAATAATAATAATAAATTTTTAAATAATGTAATATAAATTGATATATGAATTTTTTTAAATCTGTATTTTATATTATTTCAATAAAAGGATATTAAATAAAATGTATTTTATAAATCTAGTTAAAGTTATGAAATAAAAAGTGTGTTTTGTTTTATAAATTTAACTTTTTTTAAATAAATAAATAATTATAATTTTTTATAATAATAATATATATATAAAAAATTAATTATAATAAAAAAAAAAACCAATAATTCATAAGAATAATAATAATTAATAATAATAATAATAATATTTTATAATCATATTAATAAAAATTTATTTTTTATTCGATAATAAAAATATCAAACTCCATGGAATTATAAACATTCATTCCACTTTACTATGGAATGTTGAATTCCACACATAAAGGATTTTGAGGTATTTTCATTACATTCCATTTGCCAACCAAACACACTTACGAATGGAATTCAGATTCCGAATTCTTTGAATCTTTCAACCAAACACGGTAGTGGAATGGAAATTAGAATCCAATTCATTCCTGAAAAGATTCCACGATACAATGGGGCTAATTGTATTATTATGTAGAAGTTTAAAAGTAATGACTTTTTGTGGCATTTATTGTAGCTATCCACTAGTGCTTGCAAAACAACTTTTCGCGTTTACTTTTACAATATGAAATTCCAATGCATCTTAAGATTCTCATCTATCACAGCATTTGAGAGTTTAGAGGCCAGTCGGGTTAGCTTTTCACCTGTCCACAATACACATTTAGCAATTTGGTATGCATTATATGAGTGAAATTTGAATCAATAGGCAAATGTTCCTATGGTACTGAAAGATTCAATTTCGTATTTTGGGTTTTTACTAGTAGCCTTACAATTCTAGTAGTTATTTGAATTTCTTTTATTTTCCTTCAAAATTTAGCATTGAATATACAATCCTAATTACCACAAAAGAATATAATTAGTATATTTTATGGAAATATATTTAATCGTTAGTACAAAATCCTTGCTTCATTGAAATTTTAATATTTATCCTTATTGAATTATACTTATCTAGATAGAACTATTAGTTTAACCACCACCAAATGGCCTAGTGGTAAGGTCTTTGATTTTCTCACAAGAGGCCAAGGGTTCACACCTCGCTGGTGTGTACATTTGGGGGTGGCCAGGGAAGGGTCGGAAACGGTCCCGGTCCCTGGATTGAAACCTGGGTTGAGGCACATACATGTGACGTCAAGAAGGGCTTGCCCTTCCCCATGTAACTTGGAAGAGGGAAACCTCATCGGTTTAAATCCGTTTAGATTTAATACTATCAGTTTGAGGAGGTAGAGTCCCCTCAAGGACAAGGTTGTGTATATGTAGACTAAAAGGTCGAACTCAAAGACGTTTTTGTGTTATACTAAGCAGGTTCCAACAATTTGAATAAGCCCAGGTGTTGATTACAATTGCCTATATTTAAGCTGCAATTTATTGGTTATTCATTCTACACATAGTAGAGGTGAAAAAAGGGGGGTTTGGGGTAAATATTCAAAATGGGTAATCCTTTTGCAGAGGCTGGCCCAATTTCTAAACGTTGTTAAATACGTAATTAGCACAGTTTTTGAATAAAAAGATTGAGGAAGTTGTATGAGAATGGCTACACGTTGGCAACTTTCAGCCAGTTCAACTCATATAACATGTTTCACGCTTAGCTAAAAAGTTTGACTCAACCTGTTTCAGAAAGATACATTACGACGCCACTAGACCCAATTGGGTCGAAGTTGCCAACTAGATATATAGACCATTAGCTCAAAAATAAATGTTCTTGTACTTCTCTAATATTGGCAAAACTTTTGATGCTATGGCAGGTGCTGGAAATTGTTCATGATTAAACTTTGGAATCATGGTCTCCTAGACGCGCGAATGCTCAACAGCTGTAATGTGATATTAGAAGAATATCAAAGTCAAAGTCAAAACCAAGAGATAGATCATATGAACATCGATAGGTAAATCCATGTTCAGTGGACTTTAGTGATCTATACATCATTTTTCGTAGAAAGTTGATAATATATGTATAAGATCTTATGTTATCACCCACCCTTATGGGCAATGATCTATACATATAAAATTAGGTGGTTTGTTGTGGTTGATGGTGCTGAGGGATGAGATAGTGAATGGGTGAATTTGTATGATTTTTGTTTAGGGGTTTTGTCTGATAGGTATATGGGATCTGGGAGGTTTTAAGGGTAACATAAGGTTGTGTTTGCTTTTGTAAAAAATACCTCTTCACAGACCTGTAATCAGTCTCGTTCAGACGCGTTCAGACATTGTGTTTATTCAGTGCGTTTGTTTTTGTATTTCTCGTTCAGATGCGGGAAACCTCTTACCCAACAAGATGGGGAGGGGATGTCTTATTACCTCTTAATGTGTTTAACTTTTACTTCTTTTTTTCTTTCTTTCTTTTAGTTTTTTTACTTTATTTTTCTCCTTTGGTTCCTTTTTATTTTATTTTATATTATGTATTTTCTCGTCTTTTCCTTTCGTATTAATAATACGTTTAGAAAGAATTATGTCGCTATTTTTTTAAAAATAAAAAATATTAAATATGATAATATGTGACGGATAAAAATTTGTTCAAACTTAATTTATAGTGTCTTTCAAACCAATAATATTATATAAATAAGTTTTTCAATCAAATAGTTGCATGCATTTTTTTAGTATCTAAATTGAATTTTTTTTTTCCTTCAAAATTTTTTAATTGTTACATGACAATGTTATATATATTCTAAGATATTCGACTTTTTTCATAATTTTATCATCATAAATTATTGATGTATACTGCAAAAATCATCACTGTGGTTTGTAGTTTGTGGCACTAATTCATCCCTTGCGATCTTTTGGCACTATCATCTGAGTGGCAAATGTTTGCAAAATATCATCCTTATTGGGGTATTGTTTTTTGCAAAAAGTTTTTCAAATAAAGCTTTCCTCATTAGGGATGATTTTTTGTGAACATTTCACTACTGGGTATGTTTAGTGCCTATTGTATCGGATAGGGTTGATTTAGTGCCACATAATTAAAACCACAAGCGATGGATTTTGCTGTATACTTAATTTAATTGACAGTGATAGTTTTAAGAAATGGCGTAGATGTTTAACAACATGAGAATATAACATACCAATAATATATGATTAATTTACGAGATTAAAGGCGACACAATTATTTTAACACAACTTATTTATATGTTGCTAGGTCGTATTAGTTCAATGACTCATTTGTTAAATTTAATGTTTAATAATCGTTTATGTATCATACGAATGAACTGTTATTTATTAATATCATTCAGGACTCATTTTTTTACAAAAGATAAACAAAATTTATTTCATTCAGGATTCAGAATATACGCCTCAGATTAGTTTAAGTAGTGGAGTCAGAATTCAGATTAGAGCTCTTATAAAAAAAACACACATTTTTTGGCCACTTTTTTAAGTTTATACTCCCAGTGGTGGTAAGTAGTGAAGGAATAAAATACGCAAGACAAGCAAAACTAATAGACTAATATGGTTTGGCTGAATCGCGACTTAGTGAGGACCAGTTCTGGTGGGGTTTAAACTTAACATTAGTCTGTATAACATAGTAAACGCCAAGTTGTGTTCTCGAGTTTGTAAAGGAAACCAAAAAAAAGTTTACAGTCCTTTAGCCAACTCTACTGACAATCTCACTATAATAAACAGGCATTACATAAGACATTCTTCTCAATCACTCGCTGATACCCTTTACCTACGTGGCTCATACGGGTATGATGCAATAGAGAAGTTATATCAAGAGACACATACATGAACATAAGGAGTCTCTCACAGACGTCTGGGTGTTTACTTTCATCTTTTTGGTGGGGAAGAAAAGTGGGTCCAAAGCTTTAATCCTCTTGATTGAAAGAGGCATTAATGATTCATTCTCCTCTTTAAGAGACTAATTAAGACATTTATATGTAATGTAACCACTTAAGAGTCTTCTCTTTTTATCCTCGGTTCTTAAGTTTTTTGAGAAGGATAAAGTAGAAAGTTTGAAATAGACTCTTGATCTGATCATTTAGTCGCGTTATGAATTTTGGGTCAATTAAGTGCGTTTTTTTTCTCTCATACGTGGTCAGAAGCTCAAACCTCTTAACCAACTAGATGTAGAGGGGGTGACTTAATGCCTTTTCACTTTTTACTTCTTCTTATTTAATTTTTTTGTCCTTTTTTCTTTATTTTTTTTTCATTTTGTGCGATATTTTTTCTCGACTTTTTTTTTTTAAATTGATAGTACTTTAAAGAGAACTACTCCTTCCTTTTTGCTAAAAAAATAATGTTCAGAATAATAATAATGATGATGTTGCTTACACACTTAAGAGATTTTCAAACGATCATTATTATTATAATGTTTTTGTGAAAAATTAAATTGTGGAACCGTGTGATTTGAACATGAGCTTCAATTTTTTCATAAAAAATATTTTTATTGTTTAATTGCCATTATACTATAAATATTTTTTTCAAAATCTATGATTGGTAAGTAAATGATACAGAAAATTTTGTAATATTGATTTTAAAGTTGTTTAAAGCACATGGAGTTACAACATATCAACAATGTATGACTACTTTACAAGAATAAATTATGCCACAATGACTTTGAATGTTTTGTTTAAGACAATTTATTTCCACGTTGCTAAACTTTGTTAATTTTATGACTCGAATGCTCCATATAATGTTTAAGCACTTTTATGTTTCGTAAGAATACAAACTGAAGAATAATACTGCATTTGACTTATATAATTGTAGGTCATGTAAAATGTTTAAAATGTATACTGTATCTTTTTGAATTCATGATATTAAATATCTTTATTTAGATTTAAATTGCGGAATGATGATTTAAATTATGAGTCTCTTTCATAAACATAACAAATGATACAATTACGACTAGGGAAATACTTTTTATTAACATCATAATCAACCAAATCACCCTCTTCTTTTTTGGTCATTTTCCTTCTAAAATTACCCTCTTCTTTTTTGTTCATTTTGTTCCAAAGTTCGGATAATTCTAAAATAACAAGACCATTGTCAAAATGTGAATCAACTATCAATAAAAAATCTAGCAGAGAGTTATGAGGTTTATACCATTACATAAAGAATCCATGGAAAAAAAGCTTGCATCCATATTTACACGGATGTTCTAACCGATAAAATTCACTACAATTTTTATGATTCATATCTCAACGGATTTGTATTTATTTTTAATGAATTTGACAAGGATATGCATGCATCGGTGTAAATTTGAACACATGGTTTAACACGAGCATTAAAAAAGACTGATCGATAATGCCGCTAAATGATTGTCCGCTAGTTTTTTACCAATTGGAAAGGATTCTACTAAGTGATTATAATACCCTACTGACTACATTGCCTTGCTCAATAAAATTTGTCGTTTCTTCTGTTTCCAAAGATCAAAGCCTTTATCGAAGCTAGTATCGCTTAACGATTAATCGGCCGAAGATTTAATTGATTGGGACTATATGTCCGATTTAGCCGATTTGACCACTTTATGTATGATTTGATTTTTATCCGATTTGATTTTGAGTTGGCCGATTAATCAGCATGTTGATCGATTTTTGACCGAAACGATTAATAAAGCCGATTAGTCAAAATGCGAGCGATTAATCTCCACCTGACGCCGCCGATTAGTCAGCCCCAGGCCGATAACACTGCCTATAAGCAGCAGCCGATTAGTCAGCCCCCAAGCAGCAGTAGAAAAATAGCATACGAGCATGTCTTTAGATAAAAAAAAAAATATTGAGTTCAATTCATTAATCCTAGAGGTCTGGTTTTTTTAATACTTTTTAAGCTAGACATGATACCTGTCGATTCCCTATTATTCGAAAGTTTAGGTTCACCATTCTAGCTAAGTCGATTTAAACTTCCATTTTGAATTGATTACCTTAAATTTTGATATTCTCAAACTGACTCCGATCCCAAGATACTCCACTAGGCTTCGATCAAAGGAATTGTTTCTCTATCCTAATTGCCAAAAGTAACATAACACATTTTAGAGCACTTTTCTCCATACCCAAAAAAATTACTACAGTAACAAAAGTGCTTAGTAGGAATCTCAAAATTAACTTCACAAGCGTAACTCTGATGAGACTGAACTGTGTCGCTTATATTTATACTGTATTATTAACGACATAATACACATGAAGAAAAAACACACAGAAACACAAAAAAACAATTAAACCAAAATCATTTAGACACAAAATGAACATATTAAATGCCTTCCCTTATCCATGATCACCGACATCTTTACATATCAGCCTGTGGATGTCCACATGCCAGGCCAACACCTCCTGGAGCTGTCCATTTCCGTCGGTGTTCCGCCCTTCTTTCATCTCCTCGCCTTTGTATCCCAGCTTGTCTCTAGCTGGTCCAACCGAGTCCGCGCCGGGGGAGTCTACGGTCGCGTACTTGTAAATCTCGGAACAAAACTGTCACATGGCCGCGACCCCGGAACCCATCCTGACGTCAAAAAACCTGTCGCATGGAGGAAAACAGTGATCGCGGCTGGGACGAGCACTGGGCTGAAGATTACCAACAGTGGAGTAGCCACTGTTAGTGCTATCACGGTCCCAGCAAGTGTGAGACCGGATAGCACTAGCAGCGAGCCCCCGGCTGTAACTGCAGTTGCAGCTTTTACGGCAAAGTGGGCTCGCTGCGATGTGTGTTGTTGTGGGTTGTGTGACCCAATACTCCACCAAATTGGTTGTTGAGTACCATGCCACCTCCTATACCTGCCTCCATGGTGATGGTGTCAGTCATTTATGAAGAAGAAAGTGATTTTTTATGGATATTAGATGTTGTTGTGTGGTTATGTTATTGTGATAGGGTTTATATAGTGTTAATAGCGGTGATGATGTGGGCAAGTGGTGATAGGGTGTGTAGTGTTTTGAGTGCTGTTGTCATGCTAAGGTAGATGTTTGTGAGTATGGTGACACGTGGGTGTTATGGTGGCGAATGTTGGTGTTTTTGGTTTGATTGTCTAGGTTTGTACTCAAGAATGATTATATGGTTAAGTTACTATGTTTTTGTCTTTCTTTTGGGCTGTAATCGTAACCGGTTCACACGAACGCGAATAGAGGTATGTTATGTTCGTTTATTTAGTTTTTAGAGAAAAAATTAACGACAAAGGCTGGACGCGTAATCGAGAGAACAAAAATTTTTGTTATGTTTCGTTTATTTCAGATTTGAATTTTGTGCGTCATGTCGGTTTATGTTCGTTCATTAATAAGTTAAATGAACGTAAACGTACATAAATGAACGTAAACGATCACATATAAACGGACATAAACGAGTGTGTAACTTAAGTTGTTACTTTAAACGATCCATATGATCATCTTATATATATATATATATATATAATCATTATCCCAAAATATGGTCTTAAAAATAACATCATTTCCATCCTAGCTGATCTTAAAAATAACATAATTAACATCATCAGTACGCATAGTCGATGCTTACATGAGAAAATTAATAAATACTTAAGTACCATGTTAATACATTATTGTATGGGTGAGTAGAAGAAACCGGAAAAACCGAAACCGAACCGAAAACCGAAAAAACTGAACAGAAAAATCTAGGATGGGATCGAAACTATATACCTGATTGGTTCGGTTTTTAATTTTTCCAAAAACCGAAAAAATTTCGGTTTGGCTTCGAGGTTTTTGGTCAAAAAATGAACCGTTTTAAAAAACGACGAACCGAACCAAACCAATTTTTAATAATTATAATTAATTAATATAAATAAAATAAAATGATAATAAAAATTTTATATTTATTATTAATTTTATGGATGAAATTAATTTTTAAATATATTATCTTAATGTTTATATATATGTTTGTCGTGTACGTGTGTTTACTTGACAATATGTCGTTACAATGACAATGATTATACTATGTGTATTTTCACATGCATGTGTGTGTCTCTCATTTATATGTGTATAATTGTAAAAAATTTGTGTAAACATTATTAGGCTTATATTGACAAAAAAAAAAAACCAATTTTCTACGTAAAACAAGTTTATTAATATAAATTAGCAAAAACCAAATTTAAACGGTTTGAAACCGAAAAAACCGAAAAACCGAGAAACCGAAAAAACCGAACCGCCACAAACCGAGCGGTTTCGGGTTTATAAAAACCGAATATTTCGGTTCGGTTTCGGTTTTAGCCAAAAAACGACCCAAACCGAACCGTGCACACCCCTACATTATTGTTAGGGACCTTAAAATACTTGATATATATGAACGTAATCGGACGTAAACGAACGAAATAAATGAACGTAATCGGACGGACATAATCAGACGTTCACGAACGTAAATGAGCAAACGAAGTGTTTGTTCACGTTCGTTTATTTAACTAAACGGACCAAAAATCTTGTTCGTGTTTGTTCATTTATTAAATAAACGAACATAAACGAGTTTCTCGCCGAACGATATGCGAACGGTTCGCTGAACGTTCAGTTCGTTTACAGCCCTACTATTCCTAATGGCGTGTGAAAATATTATATATTGAAAATAATTAAACACGATGTGTTAAATCAGAGCTCTTTTAGTTTGTACCAGGGTTTTAAGATCGAGATTTTGATTTAGGGTTATTATGCAAATAAGTTACTAAAGTTTATACGAAAGTTCATCTAAGTTACTAAAGTTTTATTTTGTTCATTTATGTTACTAAACTTACGAGACATGAATTTTGAGATTACTAAACCCATAAAAGTATACGTAAGCATCACTTAACTTGTAAAAACGCGACAATTATGTTACTTAACTTATCAAAAAATATGCGTTCTATTACATTCATATTAACACTTGAAATTTAGAGTGGGGTCTTGCTTCTGATACGTTTAGTAACCTAGTGAACCAAAATAAAACTATAATAACTTAGGCGAACTTTCGCGTAAACTTTAGTAACATCTTTGTATAAAAACCCTTTGATTTATGATTTAAACTTGCATTTTGATTTAGATTTTGCATTTGAATTTAAATCTGGTTTTGATATAAGAAAAAAATTGTAAGATTGTATGCATAGTAATCGAGATTAAATATTGACATTAATATATGATTCATTAGAGTCACACGCAATAAGTCATAATCACATCTTCATATATTAATTTTAAATATATAAATGGACAAATGGTCATTTAAACGAATTGGATTAGACTTAATTAGTAAAACTAAGTTAAGTGAGAAAAGGATTAAGCCGAAACCTAAACTTGGGACGCAACCTTTAAGGGGCCTACGCCCGGCCGACCACCTTATGTGGTTCAAGCTGTGCTTTTGATCCTTGACTTATTTATTTAAAGATAAGATATTATTTGATAATATTAAATCTTTTAAATAAAGATAATATCTCTTTATTTATATTTATATTTGAGTAAATTGCAAAAATTGTCCTTGTGGTTTCACCAAATTGCATGTTTCGTCCGTATAGTTTGGAAATTGCAGGCGGCGTTCTTGTAGGGAAACGTTGAATCCGATTTAGTCCTTTGCCAAAGTAAAATGACTAGATTGCCCTCATTTTCTTTATGCTATACTTTTTTCTTTAAATTTTAATTTTCTTTTAAATAAAAATTCAAAAATATTTGAAGATCTTCGATTCTCTTTTAAATTTTTAATCAAAAAGATCAAAATGTATTATCTTTTTCATCCTGTTTTCTTATACCCATATTTTGTACATACAATACATAACTATTTCATGATATTGATTTGATATTTCACCTCTTAACTATATTTAAATACATTGATTTTGCATTA
This sequence comes from Tanacetum coccineum, assembly GCA_026074375.1. NCBI lineage: Eukaryota > Viridiplantae > Streptophyta > Magnoliopsida > Asterales > Asteraceae > Tanacetum > Tanacetum coccineum. Next base: position 220,115 of record BQNB010000050.1, read on the forward strand.
ACCTAAATACAAAGATAAGTTGTTTTTTCCAAAAGCCTAATCTTCACCTACGATATTTGGACTATTTCTTCACGTAACAGCTTTTAACACAATTACTTATACAGACTTCATTTATATCAAACTCTTTATATTAAAAATTTTCTCTGATTTTACTAAAACATAATGAAGTGCAGTTTATCTATTTCAAAACAATATGGTTTTAAAACAATCACACAAATTCAAAATAACATACCCACATAAGCAAACCCAAACCTAGACCCGACCATATATCAACTTAAATTAAAACCTTTTGTTCACATATACTTGTAGATTTGGCATTTTATTTAGCAGATCTAGGGTATTTTTTTTGTAAATCTAAGCTTTTAGATGATTGTTTTGGCGGATTTGGAAGTGTGGGTGTGACGGCTGAGGTAATTGAGATAGCAGTATGGATGTGGTTGGGTGAGGTGATGGTGGGGCTGTTGGTGGTGGTTAGTGTTTAAGGTAGCAGCGGTTGGTGATTTATTGCTGGATAGCAACGATTGGTTGGTGGTTTGATGATGGGTATCAACGGTTATGGCGGCGACGGGATGGAAGCAGTGTCAGATGATGGCCGCGAGATGGAAGCAGTAGTTAGTGGTGGCGGCGGCGGGATGGAGGCTGTAGGAAGTGGTGGCGGTGGTGGGATGGTGTGCAGTAGTTAATTTTTTTAAAATTTATAGGGGAGGTTACATCTGGAGTGCAGTAGTTGATGTGCGGTCGTTATAGGACTTTAACAAAAAGTTTTACAACTCCCTAGGCAGTGTACCTAACCGTTGTAGTGTTGTATAGGCAAGACCCGGGCGTTGTTATCGTTCTCTAAGAGAATAGGTTGGGAATGCTCGAACAGTATCTAACTAGGTTAGGTGGTTGAGAGATGGAATTTTTAAAATGTTTTTTTCTTGTTTGAATTTTTAGATTTTTAATAAAAGCAAGTAAATATTAGGTTTGAGAGGTCAGGTTTGGTTTTATTAATTAAATAATTATAAATCTAAAACTTACTTTTGGTGATTGTTAAACTTATATGGTAATCGTACTATTTACTTAATCATGCCTACTCACCTTAGTTTGCTTTCCTATTCCTGTGCTTTGTCACCTTGTGATGATCTTTGCTATGTTAAGTTATTTCTTTTAAACATGAACGAATTACACGAACCCGCCGTCTATGTAATATTCTGTTAAGGCAACGCATAAGTAAGGTAGCTGAAGACTATTACAAGGCCCCTAAAAGTATATTACATGCAATTAAAACACCTTAAGAGGGATCAACCATATTAGGGGTAAGGTAGCATGAAGATTGTTACCGATGGTATCCTTTCTACACACTCGCGTTTCCTTAAACATCTATGTCAATTTAATATCTTATGGCTAGTTTTCTAAAGCCTAACACGCACATCCATCACAAAAAGCAACATTAAAAGGATCTAAAAACTAAGTTTCATGCAATCATAAGTAAATATAAATAGATCTAGGCTTGCATGGTATATAGAATATGAAAGGATCAGAATCTATCACAAAACACATAGACATATTAAGTGATAAAGGATAAATGAACTTCACTTGCTTAAATCATGTGTTTGAGGCTCTTACATGTGGGTTGTTGACACTTAAAAACGAGGCCCAATGGCTGCTAAAATCGTCTTCTAAAACTAGGGTTCGTCTCCCAAAAGTTACACACTAAAAACCCTAAAACGAGTTTGTATATATAGAGATCAGACCGTGGAAGGCGTCATCTAATTTCTTGACCGTGTCGCTTCGATGAGCTTTCTAGGGTTTCATTTGAGGCGATTACATTTATGATGCCAGTACGTGATACTTTGACGCCGGTCTTCATCAACGTTTGACACCGTGACAGATGTTGGCGACGCAGGGTCTCTACTCGTCTGAATGATTATTTCTTCAAGAGATTTGGTGTAGAGTCGTAGTCTTTTCCGTTTCTTCTCCAAATGAGCCTAAGTTATGTGTATTTCCTCCAAAAGTCATTCTCAAGTGCTTCATTATACATAAAACAAAACGATTAAGCACTATAATCTGGGCATTTTTGCATGAGTGAAGAGGTTAAATGACCCGAAAAAAAAGTGTATAACATATCACCTCATCAAATACCCCTACATTGGGATTTGCTTGTCCTCAAGCAAATAAGCTTTTCTACATAGACAATAGCAATATTGTGGGCATTTAACTTACTCTTAAAAGCAGATTTTGACACCTACCTTCTAGACCTCCTAATTAAAAGCACGGAAAACATATACTAGTACCTCACATAAGGTTTTGGATTCTCTCTTTCTCTCAGGTGTATAATGAATTATAACAATATGGGATACGAAATATAAACATCTTTGCGTAGTTTGCATATAAATTACCATTAGGCCTTGTAATGGATCAAAGTCTATCAACCTCTAGCGCAAGCACTAGAATTTACTATCAAGATGTTCTTTTAAAGGAGTTCTGATTGTGTAGGTCATGTAAAAATAAACCCAAATTGTGGAAACAAAAACGGTTGTGATATATTCTGGTGGTGGACTTTTTTTGGGTGAATGTGGGGTGAAGGTTATTTTAGTTAACTACTTACAAAGTTATGTTGATGGGTTGCTAAGCCAATGGGACTCGGACAAAGTATACAAATTCTTCCACATCTTACTTCAATATTTTTTCTTTTCATTTTCTATTTTTTTATATAAACTTTTTACATCCAATTCGGGGTTTATAAAATACCCATTCACTGAGTTTTTTCTAACTCATTATTATCAATCTAACTATGGCCCGAATTGTGGTGGATCAACATAACATGGAGATATTCGAAAAATATAGGGGTAATGATTAATACTTTTCTTCCCATTCTTTTTGCAAAATATAATACTACACATGATCTCAATCGTCCCAAAATGTATCTACATGGTAAAGGACTTTGGCACCGTTTGTACTCAAACAATTAACTTGGGCTTAAAACAATAATATACTAATGAGAGTACGTACAAGATAGGCTAAGCGATTTGGGTGTAACATTGGTTCAAGGGTAACACATGCTTTTATTAATACGGTCCAGATTAAACCAGAATTTACAAGAACATGAAAAAGATAGGCTCCGGAGGGGTGATGTTACTTGGGGTTATACTGCACTTAAAAAATGGATGTTGCATGGCAAGGGTGTGGGATAGTTATATGATTGAGGTGACCATCAATAACCATAAATGTTAAAAACATGGTTTTCTGTGCCTCTTTTCATTTAGCAAAATCCTAATTCTTATATGCGGTCTCGGGATGAATCACAATAACATAGTTCTAGTATTTTAAGACACTAACTGGTACACTCATATATGTTTAATCCGATGCGTATGCTCCATATAAGCGACGAATACCACATATACACAACCCTAAAGAGGAATAGATAATCATGATTGCTCATCCTTAACTCGAGAAAGCTATAGGTATAATTTATCTTGGTTATCAAAAAATGGGATACGGAGCCTAACATTTTTTGGGTGAAATTTAGGGTTTTTTTGTTATGCCTTTTAAATTCCTATCCACGAGTCGTTAATTAATACTCGGTTTCGTCGGTATGTGTTCATAATTTTTTTTTAAATTTTGGTTTAAAAATTCAGTTATCGCTAGGTTTCGATTATTACCCATTCATTTTAAGGACAAAAGCAAATGAATGAAAATTGACAGGAATAGTTTATAAGGCTTATTTCCCCCTACACTTATGTTGAACATTGTTCCCAATGTTCTTAAAAGTACCCGTAAAACGAATAAAGGGAAAAGAAAACAAGTAAAAGAAACTAGTACTCCATTGGTTTGCTCAATAATGGAGAAGAAACATGCGATAACTCGTTAAATCGTCCACCAAAAATCGTCCTCCTGAAACTTCCTAAGAACTTTCGGTTTTTTTCTCATCAAATTTAACTTCTCGTAAAATCAAGACAAAGATAAACTACCATCCCTGACGTAAAATGGGGGGGGATAATGACTATATCAGCGAAAAACTCTTAAGGTTGACTTATGAACAGTAAGATAGGATTGCATGTATGATATATCGCAAGGTTTTTGAAGGCTTATAAGAAAATTAAAAAATTTAGATATTGTACAAATCATTTTTCAAAAATAATAGAAAATTTTTGAATTTTCACAAAACTGAAGGCGCGACGCGGTCAGGAAAATTCCGGACGCCGTCTCCAGACACTGTGAAAATTTCACATTCGTGTTTCTTAAAAAATTTCATGCACGCAAATCTATTAGTTATTCTTCGTGTAAAACACTGCATAAAACCTGATATTAATCATTACAATCATATGAATCAAAACTGACGCGGATTAATCTAAACAATTTATTTTATATGTTTGAAATGGTTCTTATAAACCAGATATCTTCCTATACACTTATTTGATGCAAAATACATTTGATTGCAATAAAAAAGAAGTTAAAAACAAAGCAAAGCATGATCACAAATGATTCAAACATACAAGAATAGACACTAAAAAGTTAAAACACAAGACACTCCTAAATGCGGGAAATTAAATATTGGGTTGCCTCCCAAAAGCGCTTGTTTTTGTTTGAGTCACAAGCCTGACTCTACCCTTATTTAACAGATAAAAGGGAGGGTTCCCCTACACTTGGGTTCAAGTGCGGGTGATAGTAATGGTACACACCATTGTTGTAAGAAGGGGGCACATGCTGAAAAATTGGTTGCTGATTTATATACTCCAAACGGTGTGTTTCTTTAATCCTAACCTTCTCTACTTCTTTTGGCCTAACGGGTGAATTAAGTCTTCTTCCTAGAAAAGAAACTTTCTTAGATTCTAATTCCTAATCATTTTCTATCATCTCCATATTCGATAATAAATCACACCTAGGGATCTATTTGTCCTAATAAACTGGTTTAATCGGTTTTGTTTCTTATGATTATTCAATGCATGGGTGATAATTGCAATATCTTATCCTTAGGGTGGAAAGATGCCTCGTGAGGTGAAACGCAGTGTTTTGAATAGTAGTCAATATAATCTATAGCTTTCTAACTTAAATTATCGGTCTATGTGGTATGATGGGTGGTTAGGGCTCTTTCTTCGCTTGACTTACATATAAGGATGGGGAATTGTTTAAGGTTTGTGGTTGAGGCTCCGGTTCATAAAAGATAGGAATTTACCTAGGACTAAGAGGAAGGTCATGATTATAAGTATTCAAGCATAAATCCTCTAGTTTTGTTTCGTCCAAAGGTTCTATCTCTATCGGTGTTCCTAAAGTCTCTTCTACTTCTTCCGGGTAAGTCACGGGCCGTGTGTACTCCTCAAATGATGGGAGAACTTATGGGGTACTTTGGGGGCTCGGAATATTCCAATTATTACCTTTGTTTATAACCTATATGCATCTCAACTTAAACATTCTCAATTTCAAAACAATCTTTTGCTTATGCCTTAAAATTTTGCTAATTCTTGTTCAGATAAATAATGTTTGGTGGGTTGGTCCCATTCTTTTTGTCCTTGGGAAAAATTATCAATGGCTTCCCATGCTTCTTCACCTCTTAATTTCCTAAAGTTCCCGTCTGCTGCAAAGTCAATGTCCATTCGGGTATAGTCGTCGACATGATCATAAAAGAATTAAGTAAGGGACCATAAATCGAGGCCATGATGAGGGACTCTTTGGATTAAGCTTTTAAAACGAGTCCACGCATCTAGATAGATTTTTTGATGTTGTTGGAACACCAGGATTATATCTTTTGAATGGAAGGTGGTGTTTTGTTCGGTGGGTTTTACAAGGGGTGTTGGTGGTGGTGTTTCATACATATGGATGGAGTGACGAAAGAGTTACAAACAAAAGGCACAAATAGTTTACGCGATTTAACTTAACTTTTACAGTTTATGAGCATACGCGTAAAACCCTAAAAATAAGTTGTGCATTACATAATGTCATACAATGACCTAAGTTATGAGGTGTTATATATAAACCCTTTTCCACCAAGGAAAAGGGTGTTGGTTCTCATTGTAACATTCTACACTTGTAAGTAATCAACCATCTCATTTTCTCTCTCTAATTTCTCTCTCTACTCTTCTTCTCATCTTCTTATCTTTATTTCTTACTTTGATCATGAAGTGTAAGTGATTACGAGTTACCGACATAGAAGATTCTTTTTGTATTTTTATATTTTTATAAAAGCAGGTAAATATCATGATTTGAGAGGTTGGTTTGTTTTAGCTAATTAAACTAAATATAAATCTAAACTACTTTGGTGATAACTTATATGGTAAACAAACGTATTTACTTAATCATACATTACTCCTTAGTTTGCTTCTCCTAATACTATTGCTTTGTCACCCTTGTGATGATTTGTGTAAGTATTTCTTAAGTCATGAATGAATTACACGAACCTGCCATCTATGTAATATTCCGTTAAGGCAACGCTCAAGTAAGGTAGTATGAAGACTATTACAAGGCCCCTAAGAGTATATTACATGCAATTAAAACACCTTAAGAGGGGCCAACCATATTAGGGGTAAGGTAGTATGAAGACTGTTACCGATGGTATCCTTTCTACACACATTTACGTTTCCCTAGACGTCTATGTCAATTTAATATCTTATGGCCAGTTTTCTAAAGCCTAACGCGCATATCCATCACAAGAAGCAACATTAAAAAGATCTACAAACTAAGTTTCATGCAATCATAAGTAAATACTAATAGATCTAGCCTTGCATGGTAAATAAAGAAGAAGAACAAGAATCTATCACTAAACACATAGACATATTTAGTGATAAAGGATAAATGAACTTCACTTTATTAAATCATGCAGTTAAGGCTGTTACAAGAGGGTTTTAACACCCTAAAAACGAGCCCAAAGGCTGCTAAAATCGTCTTCTAAAACTAGGGTTCGTCTCTCAAAAGTTACACACTAAAAACCCTAAAATAAGTTTGTATATATAGAGATCGGACCGCGACGGCATCACAAAATTCCTGACGCCGTCGCTTCAATGAAACTTCTAGGGTTTCATTTGAGGCGGCTACATTTTAACATCGTTGTGATACTTCTGACGCCATCTTGATCAAGTTTTCGCAAGAGTTGGCGACGCCGTCTCCACCGTCTGAATGATGATTTCTTCAAGAGATTTGGTGTAGAGTCGTAGACTTGTCCCTTTCTTCTCCAAATGAGCCCAAGTCACGTGTATTTCCTTCAAAATCCATGCAAGTGCTAAAAATATGAAAATAAACGATTAAACACATAATATGGGCATATTTGCATGATTTAGGAGGTTAAATGACCTCGAAAAAGTATATAAAATGACACCTCATCAAATACCCCTACACTTGAGATTTGCTTGTCCTCAAGCAAATTAACTTTTCTACCTAGACAATAGCAATATTGGGGGCATTTAACCTACTCTTTAAAAATAGTTTACCACACAGCCTTCTAGACCTCGTGATTAAAAGCACGAAAAACATATACTAGCACCTCACATAAGTATTTAGATTATCTGTTTCTCTCAGGTTTATAATGAATTATAACAATATGGGAAACAGAAAATTAACACTCATTGCCTGTCGTAACATACAAATTACCATAGGCTTGGTGAAGGATCAAACCTTCATCGCGAGACGCAAGTACTAGAAATTACTATCAAAGAGGTCTTTTAAAGGGTTGTGATGTGTAGTTCTAAGATAACATTAATGAAAACGGAAACGGATGAGATATATTTGGGGTGACTTTTTCGGTGAATTTGGGGTGAAGTGGTTAGCTAGTTATTTATAAGAATACACGTTGATTGGGTTGCTAAGCCAAAGACTCGGACAAAGATATATAAACTCTACATCAATCTCTTTTCTTTTTCTTTTCTTTTTTTTGAATAAACATAATAAATCACTTGGGGTTTATAAACACACCTCTACACTTGAGTTTTTGCTAACTCATAATTACAATTTAACTAATGACTCGAATTGAGGTGGACAACATAACATGGAGACTATCAAACAAATATAGGGGTAATGATTTAACTTTTCTTCCCCATTCTTTCGCAAAATAAATACTACCATGAATCCCAATCGTCCTAAAAATGTATTTACAAGGATAAGGACTTAGCAACTGTATACTCAAATAATCAACTTGGGTTAAAACAATAATGTACTAAAAACGAGTACATACAAGATAGGCTAAGGTGATTTAGGTGTAACAATTGGCTCAAGGGTAACAGTGCTCTTCATTAATAGTCCAGATTAACCAAAAAATTACGATAACCGTGAAAAGGATATGCTCGGAGGGGTGTACTAGGGGGATCCTGCACTAAAAATGAGTGCATTGAAAGGGTGTGGGATAGTTATATGATCGAGGTGACCATCATAACAATTACAGGTTTAAAACATGGGTTATCCTATTGCCTCTTATTATTTAGCAAATCCTAATTCTCACTATGCTGCCTCAGGATGCATCACAAAAACAAGTTCTAGAATTTAATACACTACCGGTACACTCATATAATTTTAAACTGATACCAATGCTCCAAAAAAGGCGACGAAACCACATATACACATCCATAACGATGGAATAGATACACATGATTGCTCACTCCTTAACTTGAGAAAGCTAAAGGTAAAATTATCTTGGGTATCAAAAATGGATACTCGAATTTCCATAGATATAAAGGCGAACCTCACATTCTTAGGGTGGAATTTTAAGGGTTTTTATGCTAGTCATACAAATTCCTATCCATGAGACGCTAATAATACTCGGTTTTCATCGGTATGTGTCATAAAAAAAAATTTAATTTTTGTTAAAATTATCGTCTACGCTATGTTTCGATATATTACTCATCATTTTAAGGACAAGGCAAATGGAAATTAAAGGAATAGTTTCTAAGGCTTATTTCTCCCCTACACTTAAGTTGAACATTGTCCTCAATGTTCTTAAAAGTACCCGTAAGAACCAATAAAGGGAAAAGAAAACAAGTAAAAGAAACTAGTACTCCCCTGGTTTGCTCAATAATAGAGAAGAAACATGCAATAACTGGTTAAATCGTCATCCAAGAGTCGTCCTCCTGAAACTTCCTAAGAACTTTCGGGTTTCTTCTCATCAAATATAACCTGTAAATCAAAGACAACTACACCTGGCGTAAAATCGGCGGGATAATGATATATAAAATGAAACTTTTAGGGTTGACTCTATGAAAGCAGTAAAGATAGGATGAATGTGATGATATAATCAAGGGTTCTGCAGGTTTTTAAGAAAATTACAAATTTTGGACATTGTGCAAAATTATTTTTCAAAAATAATAAAATAATTCAAATTTTCACAAGTTGGAGACCTGACGCCGTCTCCAGCCTCTGTGAAAATTTCACATTTGTTTTTTTGGAAAAATTTTCTGCACGCAATTCTATTAGTTATTTCTAGTAAAATTACTGCATAAAACCTGAGATTAATTATCACATGACACAAGACGTGAATTAATCTAAACAATTTATTTAATATGTTTTAAATGGTTCTTAGAAATCGGGTTTTCCTTTAACAGTTTTTATGGAATACCTTTGATTGCAATTAAGACAAGGTTAAAGACAAAACAAAGCATGATCACATAACAATCCAAACATATAAAAACAAATGAATAAGAATTAAAACACACAAGACACTCATAAAATGCATTAAATTAAAAGATTTGGGTTGCCGCCTAAAAGCACTTGTTTTTGTTTGAGTCACGAGCCTGACTCTACCCTTATTTAAATGATAAAGGGGAGGGTTCGCTTACACTTGAGTTCAAGTATAAGTGATAGTAACGGTACCCACCATTGTTGTGAGAAAGGGTCACATGATGAAAAATTAGTTGTTAAATTATATGCTCCAAATGGTGTGTTTCTTTAATCCTAACCTTCTCTGCTTCTTTTGGCCTAACGGGTGAATTAAGTCTTCTTCCTAGAAAAGAAACTTCCTTAGATTCTAATTCCCAATCATTTTCTATCATCTCCATATTCGAAAAATCAACACCTAGGGATCCACTTTGTCCTAATAAACCTGGTTTAAATCGATAATGTGTCTTAGGATCATCAATGCATGGGTGACAATAGCAATATGTATCTTTAGGGTGGAAAGACGCCATGTGAGGTGAAGGTGGTGTATTAATGGTTGATTTGTCTACTACCTTCATCCTAAAACTATCCAGACTATGTGGTTTGATGGGTGGGTCAGTTCCTCTTTTGTCTCCTAGATTTACATCTAAGGGTGAGAAATTAGGTAAAAGTTGAGGCTCCGGTTTATCAACACTAGGAATTTCCCTAAAACTAAGAAAGAGGTCATGACTACATGTATTCAAGCCTAAATCTTCTAGTTTCGTGTGGTCCAAAGGTTCTAACTCCATCGGGATTCCTATAGTCTCTTCTACTTCTTCCGGTTAAGTCACGGGTGGTGTGTATACCTCAAATGATGGGAGGACTTATGGGGAACTTTGTGGGCTCGAATTTTCCGCATAATATCGGGACTTGACGTTTCGGTTATTGTTTGTACCAGGCTTAAAGCCAAAGGTATTTTCTCTTACAAGAGGTGGACTGGGGAAGATTATGCGGATGTATTTGACAGAGAGTGACTTTGGTGAGACAAATTTAGGTGTATGGAAAGATGCCTTTTCTGTGAGAGCTTCTAAGAATTTATGACCATTAAGGGCTTTAGATCCTCAGTGGCGGGGTACCTTGTGATTTTCATGATTTTTTAACTCTATCTTCTTCCACCCTTATTTCTTCCTTTAATTTCGCTATAACCTCCCAAGAGAGTTGCATGAAATCATTTCCAATAACACTCATGTATTCTTAGAGTTGCTTAACTTTCTCTTCTTGATCAAGTATGAAATTCATCACGAGATCTTCGAAAGCCTCCTGTTGTTGGCGCATCATGTCGCTTGTCATCCCGCAAACGTCTTCACTCCTCCCCATTAGTGAGATTGCATTTTTCATAAGCATATCAACTTTACACTCCATCATTCCTAATAATTATTCTATGTTAGGGGTTTTTGTAGTCAAGGATCTCTTCTCCTAGGAAGATGGGGTTGTTCCATCCTTCGTCCTCATATCGAGCCAACTCCTCGATGGTGGTCCAGGCTTTTTCTGCACTTATTTTTCATAGTTGGCCTCCGACAGCGTAGTCCACGGTTCTTTTCATAGTTTGGTCGATGTGGTCGTAAAATATTTATACTTGGAGCCAAAGATCGATGCCATAATGAGGGACTTTTGGAGTAAGTCCTTGAAACGAGTCCATGCTTCAGAAAGAGATTCACCTTGATGTTGTTGGAACATCAGGATGCCATTTTAGAGTTTTGCAGTCCTTCCCGGTGAAAAGAATCAAGAAAGGAAACGAGTAGTAAGATCCTCCTAGGTGGAGATGGATCCTGTAGGAAGACGTTTAAGCCAATTGCTAGCTTGATCGTGAAGGGGAAATTGAAATAAACACATGCGCGCCCTTTCCCTATTTGCAACATCAAGGTCAAGTGAGTCTAATAGTTTTAGGAAATCCTTAAGATGTTGGTTTGGATCCTCGGACCGAAGTCCGTGGAATGAGCATCTGTTTTGTACCAATCGGATGGTGTCGGATCGCAAAGACACCACATTGTTCCCTACGAGGAGCTCAATGGTGTTTCGATAGCCCTCGTGGCTAGGTTTGGAGTAATCTCCAAAAGTACGGATAGGATTTTCGTCTCCCATAGAGGTTGACGAAAATGGATCACAAACAAATAACACGAAGAAAAGATAGACTACATGAAAGCTAATATACTGAAATAAAATCCTCACTTGATATGAATCAAGCGAGTAGACCTAAGCTAAACAAAATTCAAAACCTAACTATTCCCCGGCAGCGGCGCCAAAAACTTAATGTTCGGTCGTCGTAAGACTTCAACAAGAAGTTTTACAAGTCTCTAGGCAGTGTACCTAATCGTTGTAGTGTATTATAGGCAAGACTAGGGGTTGTTGTCGTTCTCTAGGGGAATAGGTTGGGAAGGATCGAACAGAATCTAACAAAGGTCTACGGGGAGAAGATTCTTTTTGTGTTTTTATATCTTTATAAAAGCAGGTAAGTATCAGGATTTAAGTGGGGGGTTTGTTTAACAAAATAAACTATATATATATCTATAATTTCTTTGGTGATAACTTTGTCAAACCTTGTGTGAATCTGTGTAGTCTTTCCTAGTCATGAATGATTTACATGAACCCGAAGTCTATGTTTTAGTCCAACTAAGGACAACGCACAAGTAGGTGGGTATGTTGATATTAAAGGATCCACTAAGAGTATATTAATTGCATTAAATATACACCTTATGTTGGGGTTCATACCCATATGGGGTTAGGTAGTATGTAGAATGTTACACGGTAGTTTTACTTTCTCACAAGCGTGTGGCCATTGAAGGGTCGTTGCCTATTTTATATCTTTTGGAGTAGTTTTTTTATGCCTTAACGCGCACTGTCATAACTAAGATAGCATCATTAAAAAGATCTACAAATAAGTTTCATGCATTTCATCAGTAAATACTAATATATCTAGCTTGCGTGGTAAATAAGAAGGAAGAACAAGAATCTATCACTAAACACATAGACATATTAAGTGATAATTGATAAAATGAACTTCACTTGATTAATATGCAGTTGAGGCGGTTACAAGAGGGTTTTGACACCCTAAAAACAAGCCCAAAGGCTGCTAAAATCATCTTCTAAAACTAGGGTTCGTCTCTCAAAAGTTACACATTAAAAACCCTAAAACGAGTTTGTATATATAGAGATCAGATCGTGATGGCGTCACAAAATTCCTGACGACATCGCTTCGATGAAGCTTCTAGAGTTTCATTTGAGGCGACTACATTCCGATGCCGTCATGATACTCCTGGCGGCGTCTTGATCAAGTTTTGACGTCGTCGCAAGAGTTGGTGACGCCGTCTCCACCCTCTAAAGGATGATTTCTTCAAGAGATTTGGTGTAGAGTCGTAGTCTTGTCCGTTTCTTCTCCAAATGAGCCCAAGTCATGTGTATTTCCTCCGAAAGCCATCCAAGTGCTAAAAATATGAAAACAAATGATTAAGCACATAATCTGGGCATATTTTTCATGATTTAGGGGGTTAAATGACCCTAAAAAGTGTATAAAATGACACCTCATCACAAAGTGACATTTACTTAGTTTGATCAATAAGAGAGTAAACCCGTTACGTGATTAGAGAAGACATACGCACGAATTATGGTCATATGAATGCTTTTGTTTGATGGTATTATAGGAACCCGTAAATCACATTCACTTCACCATGTTACAAGAATCAAAGAAGAAATAAAATTAAAGATAAGAAAGAATTGTAGAGAGGGAAAGTAGAGAGAAAATAAGAAAGAAGTGAGAGGATTATCAATTGTATAAGAAATGTTACAAATGACAACCAACCCTTCTCCATGTGTGAAGATGGGGTACTTATTGTCCTGGCTAGACATGTAACGCCTATGGACTACTTAGACGGGCCAGGCTTAGGTTTGGTTGGGTTAAAACTCGCAACTTATACAAGATTAGTTTAAATTCTGAGCCCGGTTATCCATTCTAGCCTATTACAATGAATATTAATTAATGACATTGACTTGATAAATGAATGACCGATACTTCTTTGTTTGACTCAATAATTTGAGGCTAGCAATCTCCTTCTAAGTGAGGTCATTGACTATTTGTCTTTGATCTCCTTGAGATTGCATTTTTGTTAAGCTCTTAAGTCTTGGTCTTGGTCTTGGTGTTTATCTTTGTTGTAGGCTTGTTCCTTTATGCTGTGTGATCTTTGATCTTGAGTATTTGTCATTGTCTTTTGACTTTGTCTTTTAATTCTGAGATCTTTAAATCTTTTCCTTGTTTGTCTTTGTTGTCTTTGCCATCTTGCGATCTTGTGTCTTGACCAACATGCCCATACTTCGCATCATCTTGAATGATTGCTAACAATCTCCCTTGACAATCTCTGTCTTGATAATCATGATATCTTTAAGGAAGATCTTGAATATCAGAGTTGCGGAAGTCTTTGTCTTTGTTTGACTTTGTCTTTGTAGCTTGAGCATGAGCATGTGGTTATGAATCTGACTCAACTGGAATGGGATCATAACTCCGTCGTATAAAACTGCATTTATAAGGGTTAGCAATAACAGATATCGACGATATGGCTTTGTCATTCGTCGAAGTTTGGTTGTGATAACCTATGGTTCCTCGTTTTACAGTATAAATATTATACCGGTGATCTGGTAGATTCAAAGAACCTCATTGACAGGGTTTCCAGCTATACTAGCTTGTTCTCATTACCGAAACGTCTTAAAGCAGACAACATGATAAGAGTGAATCAGTTAGTTACTATCTTACTGATTGAGTCGTTAATTTTTTACTGAACCAAAATCGATATCTAGTTGACACAAGCTTGATTCATATAGAATCTCGCAAGTCACCTACCTTAGTGTTGTTTGATGTTGACACTAGAAGGATTTCCATTCGTCACTGTAAATACTAAATACTCAAGAGTATCACTCTAAATGTTCTAGATTTTAAACAATAAGTGTTTATCATGAAATGTGTCCTAATGAGATTTATAGATTGATCTCTTAGCTCTATACTCGATTTGTGCGTTTTAGTTTTAGTAATCGAAGGCTGGATCACACTGCCACCTATTTAATATCAAATAACTCAGAGTGAGAAAGTCAATAGAGGTTGTGTTGATCTCCGTGACAAATGACACAATAATATTTTTGAGAGAAACTTAAATGGCTGAGAAGGGTTGTGCAGTGCATCACTAGGTCCATGATGTCTTTATTTAATATCAGAATTCATCTTTGTGAAGACTGATAGCATATGTATTGACCCGGTTTCTGCCTTAAGTTGTATGGAGGGATTTTTTCTTTACACCCTTTATCCTTACAATTTCTTTTTCATTCTTCAACCTCTTCAATGTTTACCAAGACATCATTACTAACACCTTGTTGTGATTGTTCCAGTATTAGTTCATGCCTTAGTCAACATTATTCCCTTTTCTCATTCTTCTCCACATCATACCTAATGACTGCTATTTCTAACACGGAGTGTCGTTGGGTGTCACACCCCCAAAATGGGTCGCATAGGAATATGTAACTGAGGGCGTGACGTCATAAATATCTCAAACATAAAACATAAAGAACGACCACTAAATTGACGTTTTGAAAATAATACACTGTTGCATTAATTTAAAAAATACCAAGTCTTACAATAATTCAAATATATTAAAATGTCAATGCGGAAGCTTTAAAAGATGTTTCAAATCAACAACGTGTATTTAAAGACAGATAGTTCTTGAAAACCGAGCCATATGCATGAGACTCCATATTGCACATCAAAGAGGTTCCAATAGCTAACCACGTGAGAAAACATGCTTAAAACATTAACATAAAGTTGGTGAATTTATAGGTTTAAGTAAAATGTAATTATGGACCACAAGATTTATAAAGGTATGATCATGGTAACACATACAATTCACAGGATTGGTATTTACATTTGCTCTAAGCTCATGACACTGATGCTAAATAGGATTTGTAGCAATTTAATGCCAAGTAAAGTTGCCAAATAGGTATTCGACATGATATACATCCGTTTGATCAGCCCTCCGATACAGGTAAGAATAACTAAACCTGGATGATGATTATTAATCCCTAATAGTTCTATTAATAGCATTCGCGCTTACTCACGGTAATTAACGGTTCATGATAGTGGCAGTTGTGAACTAAAGGTACTTAGGCAAACAAGTAAACAAGTAAACAAGTAAAAACGTAGTAAAGTACTTGTGTCCAAATTTATATACAAGAAATGTTTCTCACCCCAAAGAGTTGTAAAGTATTCGTAAAAGAGTAAAACATGGGGCTATAAACTCACCTTAAGCAGGACAATGAGAAATGAGATAATTAACGAACGAAGAACGTAACCGAACGATCCTAACCGCGATCTAATTAAACGACGCGCTTTATGGGCAAGCAAAGGATAACGAAACGTTGCATAAATCGTTTTTAGAAAGTCAATATCATCCATACGTGTTTGTGTCTTAGTTTAAATATTTAAAACGTGACTTCGTTGCATAAATCCTTTCCCTTAGCTGTTAAACCGTGGCTTTTAATAACCTAAATAAGCCCAGAAAAAGCTTTAAAATAAGCTGTGTTTAAACAAGAATAAGCTACAAAAAATTTAGCCTTTAAAAGCTATTACGATTTGTAGTGAAAGTTTTTGCTTTTTGTATGTAAATAAGTTTAAAAACACTTGAACCTTGAAAATAAGCCGTGAGTACTTAAGCTCTAATAAGCTTTAAAAAAAGTTGTCTAAAAAGCTAAACACCACGAAATACGTATCACTAATAAGCTTTAACAATTTTTAAATAAGAAAGTGAAAAGCTTTTTAAGACAAAATAAGCTAAAACCTAATTTACTAGTAAATAAGCCATGACTACAATAAGCTATAAAAAGCTTTACAAAAAGCTGTTTACACCTCAAATAAGCCACAAACTAGTTTTGAAAATTTGCTAGTTTAAGTTTTTATAATAAACAATTAATATTTTTTCAAATAAGCAAATAAGAAAGAAAATATAAACCGAATGAAAATAAGCCCAAATAAGTCGAATCCAATAAGCTCAAATAACCACAATTTATCACCAAACCCACCTGAGGCTCTAATACCAATTGTAGAAACCCGTAAATCACATTCACTTCACCATGTTACATGAATCAAAGAAGAAATAAAAGAGAAGATAAGAAAGAATTGTAGAGAGGGAAAGTAGAGAGAAAACAAGAAAGAAGTAGGAGGATTATCAAGTGTATGAGAAATGTTACAAATGAAAACCAACCCCTCTTCATGTGTGAAGAGGGGGTATTTATAGTCGGGTTTTTAGATAGATAGGTTATCAAACTATCAACTTTTATTCGCCTAAGTTACTAAACTTTTTTTTGTTCATTTGGGTTACCGGACTATCAAAACCGGTTAAATTTGATATCGAACTATCGGTGACCGGTTGCTAGTATTAATTCCCGGTTACATTGCCAGCGCGGCATTTGACTTTTGATACAAATAAGTTACTGAACTTTGCGAATTTGTTCACCTAAGTTACTAAACTTTGCGAATTTTTACACACGTTTTTATCTATACATTTTTATACACACACTTTTATAAACACGTTTTCATACACACATTTTTTATACACACATTTTTATACACGGTTTTATACACACGTTTTTACACATATTTTTATACACGTTTTTATACACACATTTTTATACAAGGTTTTATACACACATTTTATACATGATTTTATACACACGTTTTTATACACATGTTGTAATACACACTTTTATAAAAATGTGTGCACATAAACGTGTGTATAAAAAACATATATAAAATTGTGTGTATTAAAACGTGTGCATAAAAACGTGTAAAAATTGTGTGTATAAAAACGTGTATAAAAATGTGCATATAAAAACATGGATAAAAACGTGTATAAAATATGTATTTTCTAGAGGTATTTTTAGATGAACAAAACAACAAAGTTTAGTAACTTAAGCGAACAAATTCGCAAAGTTGAGTAACATACATGTCAAATAACCTGATAAGTTTCTGACTTGGATAACTGGGCTCACAGAAAGCTGACGTGGAGAAGGTCAAAACACAATATCCCGGTTGCCAGTATTTGAGGTAACCTGAATGAACACACTATTGTTGTTCGGTAACCTTAAAGTTAAACTTTGATAGTCTAGTAACCCAAATGAACAAAAAAAAGTTTAGTAACTTAGGCGAACAAAAGTTGATAGTTTAGTAACCTATCTATCTAAAACCCCTTTTCAAAATGCTTATAGCTACTTGCAACTCTTACTGCTTACTGTTCACTGTTCACTTTCACTAAACTGTTACTTTTGCAAAACACATCTTGAAAAACGTTTGGTTTGGATGTTTGTATAGGTATAAAAATGGACTACCTTTCTTAAGGCGGTTATATTTATGAAATCATGAGCATGATTAACAGATTAACAGTTTTAGAATCCAAATTTTTTAACCAAACAATTTATAAAGGATTGAAAGTTATTCCTCATTCAGATGCCCATAAAAAACACACTCTAAGTTATAGATGAAGTAGTATCGAGAGCTAAAACCAGCGGTTATTAATAAGGTATATGAGTTATGA
>BQNB010000051.1:0-60000 GCA_026074375.1 Tanacetum coccineum
GGCAGTACTTCGATCTTTGACTGGCAGTACCTTGACTTTCTACTTAGCAGTACTTTGACTTGTTTTTGCTTAGCAGTACTTTGACTTTTTTTTCCCAACAATGCAAGATTAAATAAACACAATCTTTTATTATATTGTTATTTCCATAAACGTAGTTTATTAATTAGTTTAATAGCTAAAACCAACCAAACCTCTCAAACATATGATTTACTGCTTTCATAAAATATAAAAACACAAAAAGAATCTTCTCTCACCCTTTAGAATTTTGTTAGACCGTGATCAAAACCTTCCCAACCTATTCCCCTAGAGAACGATAACAGCCCTAGAGTCTTACCTATGCTACACTACAACGGTTAGGTACACTGCCTAGGGAGTTGTAAAACTTCTTGTAGAAGTCCCTTACGACAACCGTAACAGTAGTTGTGTGTGTTAGGTAGATCGTGGTTATCATATTAAGTAGTGTTAGATTGGTGTGATCATGGTAGTGTCTTGGTAAAGTGAAGTAGTGCGGTTAGTATTTTAGTCCTCAAAATACAAAAGGTGTGGTAGATTGGTTCTAGCTAGGTAGAATCTCAAATTTTGTTAGTGTCAGCAAATTGGTCGTTAAGCTTAGTTGGTGTATCGTTTTCTCCGCCTCTCTCTAACTAAAGGGTGCTTTGTTGACACAGTGAAGAAAAACTCTCGAGTTTGGTGCTCGGGGGATGTTGGATTAGGGCGAAGAGGTGCTCGTTACTAAACCACTAATAAATTCTTATGTTCTGTGGTTTTGATCTTTCTAACTTCTCATCTCTTGTTTTGCATATTTTCAATTTACATATTGCTTTCACTCTAGTTATATAGTTGTATTGTTTCATATTGTTCACATACTAAAGTCACAATAATGTCGAAATCTAAGTTTTTATAAACAAAACATTACATTAAATTAAAAGCGGGAAATATTCAACCCCCTTTAGTTTCCACAATTAGGTATCAGGAGCAACGGTCAACAAGATTTTTAAAAAATAAATGTATTTTAAAACTTGAATCGATCTATGGAATTGGAACAAAAAATTTTTAGAGGGCATCTATGCAAAGACCACCATATTTGAAAGGTGATGGATTTATTTATTGGAAAAATAGAATTCGAAAATTATGTGAAAATCAAATATCTAGATCTTTGGCATATTATTACCCATGGTGATTTTCCTCCCGTTCAAAATAATCCTAAAACTAAAAAGGATGAAATTGTACCATTTGATAAACAAAGCAACGATCTTAAAAAGCGATTGTTAAAATAATGAAGCTAAAAATAGTAATTTATTAAGCTTTACCAAGTAAAGAATATGAAAGAATTTTTTATGTGTATAAAACTGCAAAGATATTTGGTGATACTTATTAATCACTCACCAAGGTAATAGTCAAGTCAAAGATAATAAAATAGATCTTCTTGTTCAACATTATGAACAATTCACGATTTCAGAAGAGGAATCAATAGATAATGGATTTGCTAGATTTAACACTATTATTACTAGTCTAAAAGCACTTGATGAAGGTTTTTCTAGCAAGAATTAAGTTAGGAAATTTCTTAGGGCACTTCATCCAAAATGGCGCGCAAAGGTTACGGCTATTGAAGAGTCAAATGATTTAACATCACTATCGCTTAATGAACTTATTGGAAACTTAAAAGTTTATGAAGTGATAATAAAGAAAGATTCCGAAAATTGGTGATTTGGTTTGTTTATAAGGCAAAAACGAAAGAGAAACATAAATAGATCTCTTGCCTTAAAGGCTAAAAAGGAATCTAGTGATGAAGATAGTTTGACCTCCGAAAGGGAAGATGAAAAATACGCCATGGCCGTAAGAGAATTCAAGAAATTATTCAAAAGACGAGGAAGATTTGTAAGATAACTATGAGATGAAATAAATTCATTGCAAAGAAGTAGAGACGACAAAAATGGTAAAAGTGAAATAAAATGCTTTAGATGTGGATATTCAAATCTTCTCATCAGAGAGTGTCCAAAGTCGTCAAGAAACAATAATCAAAGAGCTTTCATTGGAGGAGCGTGGAGTGATAGTGGCGAAGATGTGGAAGAAAAGAATAAAGACGAAACGTGTCTTGTAACTCAAGCGTCTAACGAGATATGCTTAGGAATTAATTTGGAGCCCGACGAATGGATTAAAGATAGCGGATGCTCAAAACACATGACGGGGAACCGGAGGCTATTTTCTACATGCCAAACATACAACGAAGGTAGCGTTATCTTTGGAAGTAATTTGCGTTTGTTGGTAAATCATAGGCAAAGTTATTATGGATTTGTCTTCATGACTCCCTATTATTGAATCATGTTAGCACATAGATAATTTAAAATTTAACTTGCTTAGTATTGGTCAAATATGTGATAATAAGAGCAAAGTAATATTTAATAACATAGGATGCGAAATAATCAAAGACGAAAAAGTCATAGTATTGTATGAGGAAATTAGAAAAAGGGTTTATATGTGATGAAAAACTGCGTAGGGAAATAAACCGGAAGATAAATATGTCTTACAACCTTAGATGAAAACTCTACCTTATGGCATAGGATATTAGGTCACGCAAATATGCAATTAATTCAATCTCTAAGGCCTAAAGAATTGGTTAGAAATTTACCTAAGCTTAAATTTGACCATATCCCAAATTTTTTTTGTTGACGCTTGCAAAATTTGGAAAAGCCAAGCTTCATGCTAGTCACAAAGCCAAAAATATGGTATCAACGACTAGATGCTTAGAATTATTACACATGGACTTATTTGGCCCTTTCGCCATACGAAGCTATAGGGGAAATCGTTATACCTTAGTAATTGTAGATGACTATTCTCGATATACATGGACTAGATTTTTAGGAAATAAACCGAGTGACTTTCGAAAGAGCTCCGAAATATTTATAGTTAAAATGATTCAAAATAAATTAGGATGGTTTCATAGTATCCATTAGAACGGATCATGGTCTGGGAATTCTGATGATAATGACGTACAATTTCGGAAAAACTATTATTGACTTAAATGGGATTTCTCATAATTTCTCGCTTCTCGGAACTCCACTCAATCAAAAGGGGTTGTAATAAAAAGTTAAGAAAGAATCGCACTCTACAATAAATGAGTAGGACTATGTTGAATGAACAATCCATTCCACAAAATATTTGGTGTTAACTGCGGTCGATACATAATCCTATATAATTATAGAAATTTCCATTTAGACATATTTTAGGGCAAAATCCCCATTCGAGGTTGTTAAGAGTTAGAAAATCCAAACCTTAACTATTTCAAGTATTTGGATAGCAATAGCTTCCATTCTTAATTACAATGATGAACCTCACCACGTTTGACCTTAAAGTCTACGAAGGTTTTGTCTACCTGGAATATTTGGTTAAATTAAGTAAAGCTATATAATTTCTTATCAAACAAACAATAAAGTCAAAAGATTCTTAAATGTGACATTCGATGAGTGAAACTCCTCCCCCGCCTTTAAAAACTTCACATGGAGGATGCTGATTTAGTCGAAGGAAAATAAGCTATTGAGGTTAATTAAAACAAGACCCTTAGGCAATGATCTCAAAGATAATTCTTTAGATAACACAATGAAAATCATAAAAATTAAAGAATCTAAAAGTCTCACTAGATAATATTATTGGTAATATAATCAAAAGAACTCTTATCTTGATCACAAGCCAAGACAAAAGTAAGTTCTTTGTTTTCTTTAAACATGAACCTAAAAATATTTATGTGAAGTTTTTACTACGATTACAGTTTAGGTATATGGTCATGCAAAGAAGAAATTAAACCAATTTTAATATCAAATGATGTTTGGAATTAGTCATATATCCTATGGTCAATATGACCATTATTGGAATAAATGGGTTATATAGGGCAATAAGCTCGACGAAAAAGGTGTCGTATCTGAAATAAAAGCTAGGCTAGTGCCCAAGGTTAGAATCAACAAGAAGAAATTTGATTATGTTGAAACTTATGCACCCGATGTAGGATTAGTATCCATAAGGAATTTATTAGCTTATGCATGCGCACTAGACTTCAAATTATTTCAAATGGATGTAAAGAGTGCCTTCCTTAATGGTTTTATCAATGAGGAGGTTTACGTGGCACAACCTCCGGGATTCATTAACTTCGCAAAACCTAATCATGTTTATAGACTCAAGAAAGTGCTTGACAGACTTAAACAAGCTCCTAAAGCTTGGTATGATAGATTGAAAGCCTTTCTTATAAAACATGATTATATCCATGGAGGAATGGTTGATAAATCCCTGACTGTTGCTTTACTAAAAAGAAAAACTCCAATCTCATTATTGTCCAAATATATGTCGACGACATTATATTCGGCTAAACTTGTCAAGGATTGTGTGATGATTTTGCCAAGATCATGCACGATGAGTTTGAAATGAGTATGATGGGGGGAACTAAATTTTTTCTTAGGTTTACAAATAAAACAATTAGAAGATGTTATATTCTTTAATCAATCAAAATATATAA
Organism: Tanacetum coccineum; assembly: GCA_026074375.1. Taxonomy (NCBI): domain Eukaryota; kingdom Viridiplantae; phylum Streptophyta; class Magnoliopsida; order Asterales; family Asteraceae; genus Tanacetum; species Tanacetum coccineum. The sequence continues at coordinate 4,505 of BQNB010000051.1, forward strand.
AAGAAATGCTTAAGAAATTTGGATTAGAAGACTCTAAGCCAATAAAAACTCCTATGTCTACGGAAACGAAACTCACGAAAGACGAAAAAGGCAAGTCTGTAGACAATACCAAATATAGAGGTATGATAGGTAGTTTATTATACTTAATGGCAAGTAGGCCCGATATCACGTTTAGTGTTTTCCTTTGTGCACGCTTCCAAGAGGATCCCAAAACCTCTCACCTTGAAGCGGCTAAAGGTATCTTCTGATACATTAAAGGCACTACGCACTTAGGATTAAGGTATCCTAATGGGTCCGGCATTGAAACCATAGTATATGCCGACTCTGATCATGCGGAAGATTACGTGGACAAAAAAAGTACTAGTGGTATTTGCACGTTTATGGTATGTTGTTTAACATCTTGGTTTTTGAATAAGCAAACCGCTCTTGCTATTTCCACTACCGAAGCCGAATATGTAAGCGCCAGAAAGGCATATCAATACATATATACATATAAATACATATATATACATACATATAAATACATATATATACATATATATACATATATATATATATATATATATATTATATATCTATACTATTATATATATATATATAATATTATATATATATGAGGTTAGGATCATATAGAAATTTTCATTAAAATAAGAAGGATAAGAAGTAACTATAACCGGCATATCCGAGGATTACGTGACTTAAAATTAAACTGCATTCTTAATCTTAGAAGCATTTATAATGCATCATAAATGGTTTTTTCTAGCTTTTAATTAGATGCCATATAGTATACGTAGAGGCATTTTTTTATTTCTCTTGTTTTTTTTTGTTTCTCTTACATGTGTCCAAAATCATGAAATATCAATTTGCACCATATTACACATAAATTAAACTTTCGAAAACTCAAAAATGGTGCATCTAAATGGATAGAAAAATGCATTTTTGGCAAAGTCGTTGCATCTCAAAAATGTCGTGGTTTTAGTCACTTCTCACCACTTTTTATTTTAATTTACTTCTCACTGGATCCCTACTATATATATATATATATATATATATATATATATATTGTATATATACCAGTTGCAAAGCCGCCGTGGAGCAGGGAGATTCGCCTTTAGAGTATCTGTTGAGGAGTAGTACTAATAGGAAGCGTCATTAAATAATTATAAAGGACAGACAAATAATTAATGGATAGTTGTGTTAAAAGATATATGGATGGCTAATGGATTACGTTGGTTTTGGGCAAAAGATATGAATTCTATTGATCAACTGATAAACACAATTACATGTTCTGTATTTAAAGGCGTTTAAAAAATCAAAGAAGGATAGAAGAAGAGTGAACCCACCTGTGAAATAGTGTCCCTATTTAATAGAACATTCAAGCGATAACTATAGTGAAGACACTTCATTATACAATAGAAGATATGTGTAACTGTAGTTTTGCTTCTGGATTAAGTTGTACATAATTGTGACAAAGATTCTGAAAACAAAGATTAATGACAGGTTTTCTAAGTAATATTTTATTGTAAATTTAAATTCAAAGCGGAGTGATTGAAAACAAGAAAACAATAGGTTATTTATGTACAATTTACAGTAGTTTTAGTGGATGATTGTGAACAAAATTTCCCACGTCTGCTCACTGGACTTAACTATAACCCGACTGCCACAACTATTTCGCTGTAATTACTTGCAAGGTAATTTACACAATTCATGACTATACTCAGGCCATTTTGATTGATTAGTTCACATCATTAATGGTTACTTTAGTAACACTTGCAACATACTTTTCAAGATCAGTAGCCAATTAGACAACTTCATGAGTTTTTGTGTTATATTGCCCTCTAGCGTGTACTTGGAAAAGTTGAGAGCAATATAAAGCCATGGAACAGGATGGATAAGGAACAATATCTGCTACTATATTCCAAAGTACTTGGCAAGTAAGATAACTACCAATAAACTATAGAAAATTGAAGACACATATTTACTTACATGTCTTGATCATTCATTTTGTTAAATTCATCTATAAAGGCATATCCCCTTATCAGCTATCACGAAAGCCCCTTCTTTAAGTGTCCATTCTCGTGTGACTGGATCCGTGTCCACAGGTGCTGTAAGGCCAACAGCAGAAGCTCCTTTACCTATTCTGCAAACTGCCCTCTATCCAGTTTTTCATCATAAGTACATAACAAACTTTAGAAAAAAAATCATAACTACATAACAAAGTTTAGAAAAAGATAGTGCTACTGCTGATTCTTATATGCTCCAACTTTATACAAAGACCTAAAGTGCTTACTTTAAAAACCGAGATTTTGCAGTCCCGGGGATCACCTAACAACAACACATTAATGTCTCCAAGAAATCTATGCTTTCATTGCTCACTTTTTTCCTGACATCCAAACGTTGCAAGAGATATTGCGGTCTTTATCTCCTCTCATGACCATAGATTGATGTAGCAATGGACTTAATAATCTGTCCATTAACCAAAAAGGCAAAAACATTAACCTCACTCAACAGAAAGAATCATTTCATATAATCAATCCTATATCATTTAATCATTTATGTGTTTATTCCACATATAATATACCTTCAACCGAGCATCCACTTCGGTATTTTACATCATAAAATGATTTACAACGTTGATAATATTTAGTTAGACCCATTTATTAAATGGACATTATGAATTGTGACCCTGAAAACAATACCAACATGCACAAATAAAGGAGTAGTAGGTCGGACATCAAGTAATTAGTCACTTGCCTCTATTTCCTCAAGCTCACGTTTCCTATATATCAATGATGGAAGTAAGATTTTAGTTGGACCGTATGATGCGGATATGTCACTGCTTTTTTTGTTTCAACCAAATTATTGGCTCCAAAGTCAGCTAGAACATGTAGCCTCTGCAAGGTACATGATTCAAGACTATGATAGTAATGACTTCAGCAATAATGCAACAATAAAAGATACTAAACTTACAGAACATCATGTGCATCTTCAGCCCTCTTAATTGACCTTTTTTTCTTCCTCCACTAACATGTTACGCCTATCACAGGATAAAGCTACTTTATCTAAAACAGGTGTTTCCCTTCTGTGCACACCAGCGGCATCTTGTTGATGACAAAACTAAGAGAGAGCAGATTAGTAGTTGAAACTAACTAAAAAAAGGATCTAAACTGAACAAATTTATAATGATAATTTCGGAAGACTTAAATTTATAAAACGGCTTTAATCGGGTTAGTTAGCCAAGAAATGATCTTGTAAATTTATGGATGACCTTGGATCCAACACCATATTACATTGAGGAAAATTATGGTGGCCTAATGGGTTTATACATAAGTGAATGTTGCTTAACGCTATCTAATATGATGATATATAGTTAAAAAAGCAATTAGAAAATAGACAAAGTTAACGCTTTAAACGTCGTAACATTTGAGGTAGATTGCAAGCAGTTCACTGATAACTATCATTTTTAGTTGGACCGTATGATGCGGATATGTTACTACTTTTTTTGTTTCAACCAAATTATTGGCTCCAACGTCAGCTAGAACATGTAGCCTCTGCAAGGTACATGATTCAAGACTACGATAGTAACCTAACATTATGTGACCAATTGTTTTAAGACCAAGACGTAACAGTTTCAGATTTTTCCTTTCTGGAAAAGTATCGAACAAAGAACCATGTTGAAAAATTAATAGGCCAGTGGTCTAAATGCATCCATATTACATTGAGGAAAATTATGGTGGCCTAATGGGTTTATACATAAGTGAATGTTGCTTAACGCTATCTAATATGATGAAGTTTCTTTAATATATAGTTAAAAAAGCAATTAGAAAATAGACAAAGTTAACGCTTTAAACGTCGTAACATTTGAGGTAGATTGCAAGTAGTTCACTGATAACTATCATTTTTAGTTGGACCGTATGATGCGGATATGTCACTGCTTTTTTGTTTCAACCAAATTATTGGCTCCAACGTCAGCTAGAACATGTAGCCTCTGCAAGGTACATGATTCAAGACTATGATAGTAATAACTTCAGCAATAATGCAACAATAAAAGATACCAAACTTACAGAACATCATGTGCATCTTCAGCCCTCTTAATTGACCTTTTTTTCTTCCTCCACTAACATGTTATGGCCATCACAACATAAAGCTACTTTATCTAAAACAGGTGTTTCCCTTCTGTAACACAGTCGATATCTTATTTATGACAACACATAAGAGAGAGCGGATTTAGTAGTTGAAACTAACAGAAAAAGACTAACTGAACAATTTATAACTGATAATTACGAAACGACTTATATTTATAGAACGACTTTAATCGGGTCAGTTAGCCAAGAAATGATCTTGTAAATTTATGGATGACCTTGGATCCAACAAAGCTTGAAAATACTCAACATATTCACAGAACATAGCAATATGTAGCTTCTGTTAAAAATACGTCGTCTACTATACTAACGCAGATTGTATGACATATGCCTATACATATTTCAAAAAACATAACTTACGTTTCGAGATCTGTTCATGTAAGACTTCCCTAATATTAATTCCATAATCTTTATACCTATGGTGGCCTTTGACCACCAGGAAATCACCTAGTACAGAAGTGGAACGGCATGATATATACTACCCGTGCACCTAATTATCAGTCATCAAAGTCACCGTGGCTGTTTCGCTACTGCAACCTAACATTATGTGCCAATTGTTTTAAGACCAAGACGCAATAGTTTCAGATTTTTCATTTCTGGAAAAGTATCGAACAAAGAACCATGTCTAAAAATTAATAAACCAGTGGTCTAAATGCATCCATATTACATTGAGGAAAATTGTGGTGGCCTAATGGGTTTCATTCATAAGTGAATGTTGCTTAACGCTATCTAATATGATGAAGTTTCGTTAATATATAGTTAAAAAAGCAATTAGAAAATAGACAAAGTTAACGCTTTAAACGTCTTTGATTGAGGTAGATTGCAAGCAGTTCACAGATAACTATCATTTTTATTTATAATAGATTTTGTAGGTACATATAAAACATTAAACTAAGTTAATAATATAAACAAAATTTATACCTGCATGGTAATAGTAGTGCTCATGGTACCATCTTTCTAGGGTTGACCGACTCTACCGATTCTTGATAAAACCGATGACCCAGCCCAACCTAGGTGACTGGTGCATTATAAGATAATATTGCTGAACAAACGTGTGCGCAACGTGTATACATAACTTAAAGTCACTTAAAGCTACAAATCAATCTATAAAACCACGTAATCAAGCAAGTTTACGCATACATTATAATCACAATTACAAATAGAAAACCAAATGAATTATGAACAATATAAAATATTTATACAACTTTAAATATATTGTTCGTAAAGCTCAAAAACATTAAAACTGAGCTTATACTCAGGGGGTGTTTGTAACAGCTTATTTGATCGACTTACAGCTTATTGCGAGTTTAAAAAGCTCATTTTCATAAGCAATTTCATAGTATGTACTGAATAGCATATACACAATGATTGAAATGGAACTTTTAAGCATATCTCAATTTCACATCATACACATCATCTACATGAAATGAAACTTTTAAGCTCTTAATGAAATACAACTCACCATGTCTTGCTGCGGTTTCAAAAAAAGTAATGACTGATTGGGCCAACCCGATCCAATTTAAACCCATATAAAAAATTACCTACTTTAAACCCGACCGTATCGACTACTACCCAACACGTCTTTTCTGTCACTTCTACATATAAGTTATGATGCAATTGAAAAGTCAACCAAATAAAGACTCAATACCTGTGACAGCGTACAAATAGCTTCACCTAAATATTGTTGTTCATCCAGCTTGATTGTCTGCCAGACTAACATAAAAGGCCATCATGGTATTGAGATAAAATATTACTGTTCATCCAACTTGATAATGTACTAAGATAAAATACCTATAGAATAAAAGAAAACAAAAAAGGATGCAATGAGATCCAGAACTTTAACCTGACTTAATGGAAAGCATAGGCTCGATAAAGCATGAAAATTATATACCTTCTAATATTATGTTGGAACACCCACTTTTTTTATCAACTTCTGGGTCTGCAACTGTCATGTATTTTAAGAAATGGATTGCAAAGTCGAGCCGATGATGGAATGCGTTGCAAAGCTTCAGTGACCTCTGAAGTCTTAACTGTTGTTCTATAATAAAAGAGTATTAAAAACATCAGGAGAGTAATAAAAATGCTGAGATTAAATACATAAAATAGCTTTCTATCAGAATAAAAGAAAGGCATTTGGCTCACAAGTCATCATCATCCATTCTTGGTTGACATACCAGCTGCGCCTTCACCACCGCGCCTGGTGCTTGCTTCTCGAATAACTTCCTCAAATTATCCAAGTTATCAGGTCCTACAAAAGATGACATCTTAGTATATAAGCTAAAAAGATGCAAAAACTAATTTTAATACATGTTGTTCCTTGCAACATTACCATGTCGTTCCCTGATCAATCTTACAAAACGGACCATTAGCATTTTATTGATAGGAATGTAAAACCAACTTTTGAAACTCTTGGCAAAATATCTAGCACTCAAAAACTATGAAATCATTTATGTAGAAAAAGTATCATCACTTAGTGATAAGTTTATTAAATTAAATGATTAGTAGACTTTACTTACCATAAGTACAACTTGGGTAACTTCAACCCTCTTGGTTTGGTTCCTTTAGAAAATGCTCATGTAAGGGGCATTCCACGGTCAAACGATGTTAACCGACACCTATAAAAATATTTAATGATTATTCCAACTTTTTACTCCGGACACAATCTCATGACCATTTTTCAAAATATTTTCACCCTCAACTAACCAGTTGACTTCCTCTTAAAGGTCTATTGTAAGTTGTCATCCCAACATCTTTCTATCAGAGACATAGTCTTGCTGGAACACCCGAAACTGAAAGACATGCATTGTTAGATAACATAAATTTGTAACAACAAATATGTACCATCAGTAAATGTAACATGCAAGAGCAGAGCTTGCAAAGCAACAAAAGTGATGATCCTAAAGATCTGAAATGTAGAGAGATATCATTCTAAACAGCTTCTAGAGTCTAAATCATCTCCAATGCATCATTGTTCACATAAGACTATTGTGGCATTTTACATAGAAACCAATAAAAATAAAAGAAGCAAAGTAAAGTTGCTACTTCTAAAATGAGGTGGAGGCCTAGTCCTGTAGTGAGCCGGCAAAAATATTGGCTAACAACAGTCGTCTACAAATGGAACTGAATGAAGTAATAGTACCATCCTAATTGAAAGACGACTTTGGTATTTACAACAGTACCATCCTAATTGAAAGATAAATATATATATAATTGGTTACCAAAAAACAACCTCCTGGCGCACTCCCAATCGGACCCTGGTCAGTCTCGCCACAACTTCAAACCTCCAAACAAAATATAAATTGAATTAGATCTGAATAACCATTCTTTATAACTCCTTTGCAAACTCAAATATAAATTGAATTAGATATATACAAACAGTTACTTTCAATTCAATTCAGTATTAGAAAATGTGAGATTTAACAATAAGAGCAAATATAAAAGTTTGGGCAAAAGAAGAACACATACCTACTCAAATCAATAATAACGATAAATGATTTCTTCACAATGGATAAACAATGAATGATGGAGACCTGGTTTTGATTCAAAACACAAATATCACAATCAATCAATAGATTATACAAACCCATCAATAAAAAACAAAAATTCATACAAATAGGATCTCCAGGAAGTGGTTTTGATTCATGATTTAGTAATGATATGATATTCCGATTGTGTAGGTTTCTGCCTTTCGATTTTTATTTTTTTTCGTTATGAATTGAAAATGGAAGTGATATGAAAATGATTTGTGATAATTGAATGATTTATGCCGATTTTTTAGGCGGAGATTTGAGGATCAAACTGTTCAAGGCATTACAAATTTGATTTGCATTTACTATCACAAAACCCAAGTTGGTTCAGTGGTTGAGTATATGTCTTTGTGCTAGTTAACCCATGTTCGAATCCCAAACATAGCATTTTTATTCCAGCCGGATTATTTTCCAAATATTATTGCATAGATGGCATTAATAAGGTGAGGTGGCATAGATTAAGGTGATGTGGCATTGATTTAAGGTGAGGTGGCATTATTTGATGATGATGTGGCATTAATTCTGGGTGAGGTGGCATTCTTTGGTGATGATGTGGCATTTATGTTGCATGAGGTGGCATTGTTTTATCCTGTTATATATAATGTAAGATATATATATATATATATATATATATATATATATATATATATGATATGTAGTATATATATTATATAATATTTATATATTATATATATTATATAGGGCGAAAGCACCAATCTGATGGCATTCTTTGGTGATGATGTGGCATTTATGTTGCATGAGGTGGCATTGTTTTATCCTGTTATATATAATGTAAGATATATATATATATATATATAATATAGGGAGCACCAATCTTAGTGCGAGAACTGACAGAACCACCAAAAACATACATACACGCATTTTAAAATCAAAAACAATAAATGCAAATCATCAATAATCGTAAGTATCCACCTATGTTCTTCAGTATCATCATAAACTCTTCCTCTTCTTTCACAAAAACCTTACACACGGCCGCAATATTGTCGTTCCATGCCTTATAAGAACATACATGCACAGTTTCAAAGAAAAATTTTGTATTTCCAATTTCTCATCAAATTCTTTAAAACAACTATGTTTTTTTAAACATATATGTTGTTTTTAGAACATATGTGAAAAAATACAATTATTGAAGGCGTGCATGTATGTTTTTGGTGGTTCTGTCAGTTCTCGCACTAAGATTGATGCTGAAAAGAAAGTTACACTGTATATATTTATATATATATATATATATATATAGGACTTGGTGGAACTTGTGTAACACCCCGCTAAAACGGAAACACGGAGTGTGATAGCACAAGCACATAGTATAGCACAACACCATACATTAATTAAACATAAATAATACATTATTACAATATTTGTCTTAGCCGAACATTGGCTTTATAACATAAGTTTTTAAGTTCACAAAAACTGCGTCTTGACATTTCAAAGTTTGAAAGAGACGACATGGTAAGACTTCATGATGAATATGCCTTCACAAGAAAAACTACTCACGATCACCTGAAATGCATGAGAAAATGGGTCAACTATGAAAATAGTTGGTGAGTACACGGGTTTTATGAAATTCATGCAAAAACCCTTTTAAAAATAAGTCCTCATGGCAAGAGTCCTGTGAATCTATTCTATTATAAGTCCCGTCTATACAAGACTTGTAATATATATACATTCACCTACTCTTTCATAACAAAGAACAAATCTCAACATATACTTTATAAAAGAAGACATCATGGCCAAAGTCATATGAATTTATCCCAATACAAGTCCCCCCCATACAAGACTTGTATCGTATAAATTCACACACAATTCCATTATATAAAGATATGTCCGATAATAGAAAGTTTAAATGTTCAAAGCCACTTGGTTAATAATAAAGTCGTGCAATAAATATAGTGACATGCACAAAAGCCCCTATATAAATACTATGCGTTCCATAAACAGGAAACGAGAGGTTGGCCGACCTCTAATAGCGTTAACCATAATATTTACACTCCTGAACAGTGAAGCATACGAACGGTACGTATAGATTGGGCACGAACGGTACCCAATGGGGGACTAACAATGTGAGGGGGTATGAACGGTACAACCCATAGGATACGAACGGTATCCCACACTTCCAACACTAAATATCTATGCACACAACGTATTCATATAGAGTACGCGAAGTCTAAAAAGTCCACGTGTATTATAATAATACACAAAGTTTAAATATTTAACCAAGTCTTACATATTAAAAATAATATGCGAAGTCTAAAAGTTGCAATTCAATGTATATCATAAATCATACGCAAAGTCTTAAAATGACAAGCATGAGATTTAAAATCAATTCATAACATTGCAATATTCCTCAAAATAGATAGCAGTAAAAACAGGGATCTTGCAAATACTCAAAAGCATTTATCAAGTTAATTTTTTTTCCAATATAGCTCAAAATGTCTAAAATGTCTAAAAAGTTTATATAGTCCAAATAGCTTAAAATGTTCAATTAGTCCAAAACAATTCATTTAGTCCAAAAAGTTAAAAAAATGTCCAAATAGTCTAAACTAGTTCAATAAATCACGCGCATATAAAATAATTTGCAAAGTACGCTCAAATATTTCATAAATCAGTAACATTCATGCAAATCACCTCAAAAACGTATAAAACATTTAGAAAGAGGGGGGCGTAAGCTCATGAGAAATATTTTTATTAGTTCGCATATAATACTAGTAATTCATAAAACCATAAAAAAAATAATTCATAAGACAATAGTAAAGCATTTCATACGATAAAGATCATGCATTTCACCCCAAAACGTATAAAACATTTAAAAAGAGGGGTCGTGAACTCACCTTAACGAGTAAAGCGTTAGTACAAGAATGAGCACAACGAGTATCTCTAAAAGGAATCCTCGAACGTAGACCTCACTAGACGCGACCTAATACAAGTAAAAATACTTATAAAAATCTAAATGATATGCTTGGACAAAAGAACGACAACTAGCTAGGTCACCCATTTTAAATATATAATATATCTTAGATGTTAATAGTGTATTATTTATAATCTGTTATCTGTGTTAAAATATACTTTTAGATTATTAGATTGATCATAACATTTGAGACGCGCATCTTATAAATATAATTACATTAATGACAAAATAACTAGACTATAATTTTGGACTAGTTTTGAACAACATAAAATGAATAATGGCCAAAAGTGTTAATCTAAAATTCTATAATATATATATATATATATATATATATATATTTGAGCTAGCTTTATAAACCAAGAACCAAAAAGGTAAATTTGTACTTGAAGCCCATTTGCATGACGTGAAGTCTTCCTTCTTTATTTGTAATATACAAAAATAGTTTTCATGCATGAACTCTTCTTTGGTTTTCTAAGACTTTATTTTTATAATTTCAAGCTCATGACTCTGATATTATCAAGTCGATTTGTGTCTTTAAGATTTCTTTTATTCTCCATCACGATTAACACATATATACATATAAAAACTCGCATCTTACCAACGCGTCATTAAGCTGTGTGACTTCTATTAATATTTTTATCATCATTTAAAATTGATATAGGTTACTAATAGGTGATTTTATGCAAGTAATTTATGGCTCGAGTTATACCTTAGCTCTATGTGGAAAGACAAGCGAATTGGAGTTGTGATGCACGAGTATAAATACCGCCACGAAATGAATAATAACAAAGTTAAATCTACCGAGACTCGAACCAAAACACGAACTCGAACCTGTGGCGAACGAACCAAAAACTCGGATGAACATAACATGCGTGACTCAACTCTTCCGAGTCACAAACTAGCACCTTTCTGAAACCACTTTAATGTTGTAGTCGACTAATCCCAACAATTGTTCTAACATTAAACCCATTTGCTCCAACATAATTATCTTGTGCTTAAGTCCTTGGACTTCATATCTCCATCAATAAAGGAGGAGAACTGATGTATTATTTTCGTACAAAGCTTTGCTTTGCTTGCAATTCTACATCTTTATTTTTAATCAAAAATGGTAGTAAAGTTTTATATATATGTAAAAAAATTAATCCTTAGACACTAAGTATAACACATAGACACCAAGTCGTGCATCGATCCATGTCATGCTAAATATAATACGTGGCTTGCAATGGATAGTTATAGACTAATGTGTTTTTACGTAAGCAACAACTAATTTACGACAAAAAGATTTCCTTTTTTTTTGAAATTATAATGTTAAGTGTATACACAAATCGCTAATGGTGTAAAGGTTGTGCATACTAAAACTAAGAGCGTAAAACGTCCAAAGTTTACGTAATCACAAAAAATAAAAGTACGACATATAAGATATATATGCAAAATAATCAAAGTACATAAAACATGTAGACTAAAAATAGTCTAGAGTTTGTTTAATATTTAATGTACTTTTTACGATGTTCACGAGATAACCTATCCGTTACCCGTAAAAGTTAATATACGCGAAAAATTAAAATTAAAAGTAAAAAGTACGAGGTTAAATAATAACCTAAAAATATGATATTTTTTTGGTCAAAGGCACGGTCGTAATCAAGGTTGAATAAAAATAATAATTCAAGCTCAAAAATGACCCGACAAGCACAAAATAATTTACACAAGTAAATTTAGTCAAAGACGTTATAAAAACTCTAATGGTTGTTAGCCTGAACTTGACAGTTGTCACATCCGTCCCCCGTTAGAAAGAATCTCGTCCCGAGATTCAGTTCATCTTAGCCAATAATTGCGCTCGAAAATAGGTGTGGGTACTTGCGCTTGATCTCGTCCTTACTCTCCCATGTGTACTCGAAACCTCTTCGCGAATTTCATAGAACTTAAACGGTAGAATTTCAACTATGCTCTAGTCTCTTGATTTCATGGTCCATAATTTCTAATGGCTTTTGTATGAATTGGAGCTTGTCAGTCATCTGTAATTCCTCAAGTAAAACGACGAGCATTTCGCCAGTTAAGCACTTTTTCAAATTTTGAGACGTGGAACACTTCGTGACTTCCACTGAGCTCTTGCGGCAGCTCAAGACGATAAGCTACCGGACCAACTCTACTTGGTACCTTGAAGTGTCTAGTGTATCGAGGGTCTAATTTTTATCGCTTGCAAAAGCATATCATGCCCTTCCACGGTGACATGTTGAGAAGCACTTGATCTCCGATTTGAAATCTAGAATTTTCCTGCGGTTGTCAGCATAACTTCTATGTCGGCTTCTAGTTTTCTTTAATCGTTCCTTGATTGTCGTGATCTTATCAACGGTCTCTTGAATAACATCTAGTCTTGTCAATTGTTTGTCTCCCGTCTCTAGCCAACAAAGTGGCTATCTATACTTTCGCGCGTACAAAGCTTTAAAAGGTGCGTATTTGATGCTAGTGTGATAACTATTGTTGTACAAGAATTCTACCAAAGGTAAGTGAGTGTCCTAACTACCTACTAGATTAATCACACAAGCCCTCAACATGGCCTCTATGATTTGTATCGTTCTCTCACTCTAACAATTCGCTAGTAGGTGGTAAACAGTACTTATATCAAGTTGAGTACCCAAAGCCTTCTGTAGTAGTCTCCAAAAGTGCGCCGTAACCCGACTATCCCTATCTGAGATAATGAAAATGGGTACTTTATTCCTTGGTACTATTTCCTAAATGTGTAACTCGGCAAACTTATCCAACTTGTACTATTCTCGGTTCGGAAGGAAGTGTGCAGACTTCGTTAACCGATTGACAATAATCCATATCGAGTAATGCCCTCTCGACGTCCTAAGTAACTTTGTCATAAGATCCATCTTGATCTTTACCCATTTCTTAATAGCTTCAATCTTTGCAGGGCTAACATGAATTCCCTTTGCATTGACTACGTGATGGAGAAATTGTACTTTTCGAGGCTAAAACTCACACTGTGAGAATTTGGCGTATCATTTCTCATCCTTGAGAAACCTCAAAAGGGTATCTAAGTGTTGTTCATGGTCTTCCTTACTTTGTGAGTAGGTATGAATATCATCACTATCATGAACTTGTCTAAGTAGGGTCTACACACCATGTTCATCAGGTCCATAAACACAGCCGGTATGTTAGTCAACCCAAAGGGCATTATTAGAAATTTGTAATACCTGTTTCGCATCTCGAACGTTGTCTCCGAGTGTCTTCTTCCTTGACTCTTATCTAGTGATATCCTAACTGTAGGACAATTTTTGAAAAATAAGTTTCCCTTGCAGTTAATCGAATAGGTCTTCTACTCGGGGGAAGAGTATCGGTTCTTAATGGTTAATTTGTTCAACTCCTTGTAATTGATACATGATCGCATTGACCCGTCCTTCTTTTTGACGAAAATCACTAGTGCATCCTAAGGTAATGAACTCGATCTTATTAATTCTTTGCTCAGAAGTTCTTGTAATTTCCTGGACAGCTCTTCCATTTCCGATGGTGCCAAACGATATGGTGCCTTAGCCACCGATGCCGCTCCCGGCACTAGGTAGGGATGGCAACGGGTCAGGTTTTAGTGAACCCGTACCCGCACCCGTTTATAATTTCCAAACCCGTATCCGCCCCAATACCCGATGGATACCAGGTTAGTATTATCCATCGGTTTTTGGAGTTTGCCCGCGGGTTTCGGTTATCCGCATTTGAATATTCGTTAGACATAACAATGTAAGAAAAATATGATTTCGTTCATGGACAGTGTAAAAATATGCCTAAGTATGAAGTGCGAAAATGATCAAATGATGAATACAGATTTACACTCTCATTACTATTGTAATGATTACAAGTTAAATAATTATGTATACAAGTTCAATGGATAATTAAATGATTAAATAAACAAACAATTAATGCATTAAAAATAAAATAAAATAGATAAAAAAAGAACCTTGAGACATAAACTCCGAAAAGAGTCAGGTGTGACTTGTAATTACCAAGATATGGTTGATAAAAATAACTTTTAGAATACGAGTAGTCAAATATTTTATACAAGGCTAGGAGCCCAAATTGGCCTTATATAAAAATGGCAATAAAAGCAGGTACGGATTCGGGTAAACGGGGCGGGTATTACCAGAACCGGCAACCGAACCCGTACCCGGGACAAAAAGAATATTTCTACCCGAACCCGTATCCAAACCCGCCAATCCGTCCTCGAACCTGACCCAACCGGTTTGGGTTTCGGTTTTCCCTATCGGTTTTGGGTGCTTTTGCCATCCCTAGCACTAGGTCAATCCGAAACTCGACTATCCTAGTCGGAGGGAGTCGAGACAAATCTTTCGGAAAGACCTCAGTATGATTTCTTTCTATCGAAATATTTTGGATACTCTTCACATTGGCTCCTTTGTCCACTATATGTATAAAAAATGTGACACGGTCATTCTTCAGCTATTTTTACATCTTGACGTCCGACACTAGTTTCAAATCTTTTTCAGGCCTATTTCCTTGTGCCACTAGAATCCTTTCGCTTTCTAAAGGGATTTGAACGATTATCGCGAAGCAATCAATTTCTACTAAAACTCTAGTCCACCAATCTATCCTTAATACTATGTCGAAGCTCTTCAGATTTTTAAATCCATTGGCAGTCTAAACTAGAATAAAACAACTCGTATCTGCTCTAGGTTCGTAGAGCCTAGAGGCACAATAATTGGTTCCTAAGATCGTTCCTAGATTGCGCGTGTTTCTTCTTGGAGATATGGTTTTAAAATTTGTCCAAAGACATTTATTTGAGCAAACACTTGACCAAAGTATAATTTGAGTATGTATAGATGTTATATAACTTGAAATTGATCATAATATCTTTTAAGTAAAGAAAGATGCCACAAAAGTTTACGTTGAGTAAGGATAAAATTCTTGCATGCTAAGTTTTAAGTCTTTAGTAATGATAATCGAACGAAAAGGTGTATCTCTAAAATAAAAACTTGTATTCCTCGATAACCTTTTTCAAAGTATATTTTTCAGCATAAGTTTTAATAGAAATTTTTTTATAGACTATAATTAAAGTAAAGATTTAAAATTTTGAATTCGTTATTGGCAAACGTAATGAAATTAACACAACTAACTTATATATTAAGAACGTTTAAAGGTGGATTGGATAATAATATCCAACAATATTTGTGGTTTAGACGGACCTTATAGTACATAGGGTTTGACACTAGACAATGCAATCGTTTAAAATCTACTAAATCATCATGCTCAAAAAAAGTTTTTAAGAAAACATTTCGTTCGTACATATTTTTGTTACAAAGGACTTTTACTCATCCAAATTTGTACCATCTCTGAAACACGAACGCCAGGACGAAAATTTATTGTCATGGTTACACAATTAACCAAATTATCAAGTATAAATTTCTCATTCTCGTATCAATCTTTTTATCTCAAAAGGAGTCGGTTAGGCTTTGGTCATACAACCAAACTAGTAGAGTGATAACACTCCTAGGCGAGTTGCTCTTAAGGCAACTAATGACGTAATCCGTCTCACTGAATGTCTTCAAGAATGAAACGTTAACAATAACGGATTTCTATGGTAAAAACAATGTCAATCCACATAGTGGATGAGAAAATAGTCGCGTGCAATACGTAAGGTAGGGTCATATACCCTATTAAATGACAGAATTGACGCGGGGGGAAATGAGTTTTGTGTCATATTACGATTGAATCATGACAAAGGAAAAAGTACGCTTTAAGATATGAAAGCGAGCTCTATGTGCGATAAATGGCCTTCCAACAAGTCGGCTATCAGCTGGAGTTCAACTCCCAGCCGAAAATAAGACGGTTATGACGTATCAAAATGTTCCTCCAACAATGCTGTTGGGATGAATCAATCAACCACTAAGTGGTTATGTACTAATCGAGCATTCCTGCTCACATTCGCATCCAAAATAGTTGGCTTAATAATATGATGAAACAAGACAAAAAAACATGACCAAAATATAGGTCAATTTAGTTTCTAATAGTGAAAGAATGAACGTCTCTACATGTCGAGCATATGCAGTTCATTTGTTGCTCGCATCGAGCTCTGACTCGGAATCTATCGATGAGTCCTTCTCGAGGTCCTATTTAGGGTATGGGTACGAATAGTAGTTAGATTTAACATCACAACTCATTCACTGAATCATCAGTTTGCGAAGACGATCTCTAATGATATCCTAGTTAGGGAGGACTAGCAGTTCTGACAACGTCTACTGAAGATCAGAAAACTAATATTCACCGGGGTCTTTGTCCGAATCGTATAACATACGGGAAGGTTAGGGATGTGACTTAACGACCGTGTCATGATGAAAACAAAGACGTGCTTAGTCTATCTGGTCATAGTGCGACAAAAAATAAAGATCACATATAAAATGACATATTGGACTATAGAACAAACATGAATGCATAAAATATGAACGTACACGACTAATGCAACTTTAGGTGACCTTATGCCTATAACTCCACCAAACACGATACTTGGTAACTACTCCTGACATTCTATGATTCTACCTAAATTAGACAGAGTTGATCAAGTTCCGTCTAATTAAGGTCAAATGATGCAATGTCCGGACTAGTCAACTCCTATCATGTTTGGTGTTTTATAAAAATACTTTTTGGTTATAGTTGCGGTTTTTAGTTTTCGAAAACTGGCATTCACTATAACCACAACTCTGATACCAAATCTGTAACACCCCGCTAAAGCGAAAACACAGAGTGTGACAACACAAGGCACAAGCACATGGTATAGCACAACACCATACATTAATTAAACATAAATAATTATTACAATATTTGTCTTAGCTGAACATCGGCTTTAAAACATAAGTTTTTAAGTTCACAAAAGCTGCGTCTTGACATTTCAAAGTTTGAAAGAGACGACATGGTAAGACTTCATGATGAATATGCCTTCACAAGAAAAACTACTGACGATCACCTGAAATGCATGAGAAAACGGGTCAACTATGAAAATAGTTGGTGAGTACACGGGTTTTATGAAATTCATGCAAAATCCTTTTATAAATAAGTCCTCATGGCAAGAGTCATGTGAATATATTCTATTACAAGTCCCGCCCATACAAGACTTGTAATATATATGCATTCACCTACTCTTCCATGACAAAGAACAAATCTCAACATATACTTTATAAAAGAAGGCATCATGGCCAAAGTCATATGAATATATCCTATTACAAGTCCCGCCCATACAAGACTTGTAATATATATGCATTCACCTACTCTTCCATGACAAAGAACAAATCTCAACATATACTTTATAAAAGAAGACATCATGGCCAAAGTCATATGAATTTATCTCAATACAAGTCCCGCCCATACAAGACTTGTATCGTATAAATTCACACACAATTCCATGATATAAAGATATGTCTGATAATAGAGAGTCTAAATGTTAAAAGCCACATTGTTAATAGTAAAGTCGTGCAATAAATATAGTTACATGCACAAAAGCCCCTATATAAATACTATGCGTTCCATAAGCAGGAAACGAGAGGTTGGCCGACCTCTAATAGCGCTATCCATAATATTTACACTCCTGAACAGTGGAGCATACGAACGGTACGTATAGATTGGGCACGAACGGTACCCAATGAGGGACTAACAATGTGAGGGGATACGAACGGTACAACCCATAGGATACGAACGGTATCCCACACGTCTAACACTAAATATCTATGCACACAACGTATTCATATAGAGTAAGCGAAGTCTAAAAAGTCCACGTGTATTAAAATAATTTACAAAGTTTAAATATTTAACCAAGTCTTACATATTAAAAATAATATGCGAAGTCTAAAAGTTGCAATTCAACGTATATCATAAATCATACGCAAAGTCTTAAAATGACAACTATGAGATTTAAAATCAATTCATAACATGCAATATTTCTCAAAATAGATAACAGTAAAAACAAGGATATTGCAAATACTAAAAAGCATTTTTCAAGTTCAAAATTTTTCCAATATAGCTCAAAATGTTCAAAATGTCCAAAAAGTTCATGTAGCCCAAATAGCTTAAAATGTTCAATTAGTCCAAAATAATTCATTTAGTCCAAAAAGTTAAAAAAATGTCCAAATAGTTCAAAGTAGTTCAATAAGCCACGCGCATATAAAATAATTTGCAAAGTACGCTCAAATATTTCATAAATCAGTAACATTCATGCAAATCACCTCAAAACGTATAAAACATTTAGAAAGAGGGGTCCGTGAGCTCATGGGAAATAATTTTATTAGTTCGTACATAATACTAGTAATTCATAAAACCATAATAAAATAATTCATAAGACAATGGTAAAGCATTTCATACGATAAAGATCATGCATTTCACCCCCCAAAACGTATAAAACATTAAAAAGAGGGGTCGTGAACTCGCCTTAACGAGTAAAGCGTTAGTACAAGAATGAGCACAACGAGTATCTCTAAAAGGAATCCTTGAACGTAGACCTCACTAGACGCGACCTAAGACAAGTAAAAATACTTATAAAAATCTAAATGATATGCTCGGACAAAAGAACGACAACTAGCTAGTTCACCCATTTTAAATATATAATATATCTTAGATGTTAATAGTGTATTATTTATAATCTGTTATCCATGTTAAAATATACTTTTAGATTATTAGATTGATCATAACATTTGAGACGTACATCTTATAAATATAATTACATTAAAGACAAAATAACTAGACTATAATTCTGGACTAGTTTTGAAGAGCATAAAATGAATAAGGGCCAAAAGCGTTAATCTAAAATTCTATTATATATATATATATATATATATATATATATATTTGAACTAACTTTATAAACTAAGGACCAAAAAGGTAAATTTCTACTTGAAGCCCATTTGCATGACATGAAGTCTTCCTTCTTTATTTGTAATATACAAAAATAGTTTTCATGCATGAACTCTTCTTTGGTTTTCTAAGACTTTATTTCTATAATTTCAAGCTCATGACTCTGGTATTATCAAGTCGATTTGTGTCTTTAAGATTTCTTTTATTCTCCATCACGATTAACACATATATACATATAAAAACTCGCATCTTACCAACGCGTCATTAAGCTGTGTGACTTCTATTAATATTTTTATCATCATTTAAAATCGATATAGGTTACTAATAGGTGATTTTTATGCAAGTAATTTATGGCTCGAGTTATACCTTAGCTCTACGCGGAAAGACGAGCGAATCGGAGTCGTGATGCACGAGTATAAATACCGCCACGAAACGAATAATAACAAAGTTAAATCTACCGAGACTCGAACCAAAACACGAACTCGAACCCGCGGCTAACGAACCAAAAACTCGGATGAACATAACATGCGTGACTCAACTCTTCCGAGTCACAAACTAGCACCCATCTGAAACCACTTTAATGTTGTAGTCGACTAATCCCAACAATTGTTCTAACATTAAACCCATTTGCTCCAACATAATTGTCTTGTGCTTAAAACTTGGACTTCATATCTCCATCAATAAAGGAGGAGAACTGATGTATTATTTTCGTACAAAGCTTTGCTTTGCTTGCAATTCTACATCTTTATTTTTAATCAAAAATGGTAGTAAAGTTCTATATATATAAAAAATTAATACTTAGACACTAAGTATAACACATAGACACCAAGTCGTGCATCGATCCATGTCATGCTAGATATAATACGTGGCTTGCAATGGATAACTATGGACTAATGTCTTTTTACGTAAGCAACAACTAATTTACGACAAAAAGATTTCCTTTTCTTTTCTTTTTTTTAAATTATAATGTTAAGTGTATACACAAATGGCTAATTGTGTAAAGGTGGTGCATACTAAAGCTAAGAGTGTAAAACGTCCAAAGTTTACGTAATCACGAAAAATGAAAGTACTACATATAAAATATATATGCAAAATAATCAAAGTACATAAAACATGTAGACTAAACATAGTCTAGAGTTTGTTTAATATTTAATGTACTTTTTACGATGTTCACGAGATAACCTATCCGGTTACCCGTAAAAGTTAATATACACGAAAAATTAAAATTAAAAGTAAAAAGTATGAGGTTAAATAAAAACCTAAAAATATGAATTTTTTTGGTCAAAGGCACGGTCGTAATCGAGGTTAAATAAAAATAATAATTCAAGCTCAAAAATGACCCGACAAGCACAAAATAATTTACACAAGTAAATTTAGTCAAAGTCGTTATAAAAACTCTAATGGTTTTTAGCCTGAACTTGACAGTTGTCACAACTTGGCTAGATTTTTATGTGGTATTAAGGCTCAAGCCAAGAGAATAAGGACTCATCCATATGGTCCTTGTGTGCGTCGGCTAGGAGTAAGAAACAAAGGAACCATGAGCCAAATTGTATCAAGGATGCAAGTATTAGAAGTTTAGGGTAGGTGGTTCATATTTCAATTTCAAACAAATGGAGTAGTAAGCCAAATGATATTTCTTAACTGTAAGAATGGTGTGTCTAATTTGGGAAAGAAACAAGGTAGTTAAGCATAAAGATGCCATAAGATTTAATTTAGAAGACTTGAATCAAAGTGGTGGAGGTAAGGCTTATGATTTTTGAATTTCTGATGATAGAATGAATAATGCATGATAACTTGGGTTTACGTACAAAGGTGGTGGGTTTCCGGGGTTCCGTTTGGACATAAAACGTTAAAAACGCAAAACGTACGCGATAAACGTAAAAATCGAAAACGTAAGTGTACATAATAGATGTGACACTCTAAGATGATTATAACAAGTATAATATGAGTTGACTAATATTAGTCCGAAGTCGGAACGCATCCGCTGACGCTTTTTAGTTTTACGCAGGACAACTTCCCGGTTTTAGGTCATATTATCACGTAACTTATAAAAGTAAAAATTAATGCATGTAAAAGGTAAAATAATGACTTGAAAATTTACGGAGTGTCACAATTTTTTCCCAAAAGATTTTTTTGCCTAGTAAACTACGAAATGATGTAATTCTTTTATCATATAAAAGATTTGGTTGTACAATATGTTTGTTTAGTTGTATATTTGAATTTTCAAGTTTTGTGTTTAATTTGGTTGCACAATATGTTTATGTAGTTGTATATTTGAATTTTCGAGTTTTGTGTCTTAGTGTATTTTATTCCCAAAAGTGTATTTGTACATTGTTAAGACTAGACGAACACTCACGTAAAGTGACGGTGTATAGCGGCAAATAATTGTACACGCGAACTTGTGATTTTGGTGTGACCCTTAATGGAACACTTACATGTTCAATTTGTAGTAATTGCGAGAAACAAAAAGTCTATGAGTTGCAAACGAAAATGATACTGTAAAATTTTAAGGATTAAATAATATTTAAACTATTAATTTAGTGTTGAATTATTACTATTTTTAATAAAAATTACTTTGAATATGACATATTACTCATTTTTAAGTTATAGTATAAATATAATAAATAAATTTCTAACCCAACGCTTCCCGCAATTCCACCCGGGTAGTGAATTCGTATCACAACACTCGAATGTATATATATATGTGTTTGTTTTTCCCGTAGCTTTTTCGTAACACCATATTGACATCAGCATTCCCGCATGTACAAACACTCTCGCACTCTCCTACTCATCAAACACTCTCTCCAAAAGTATATAATTTTGACGAATCAAGTTTGTATTGATTCAAATTAAAGTTAAATTTGTAAACATTATGAATCAAATAAAATAAACTCACTAAAAATATATAAACTAAAAATTCATAAAAATATATCAAAATAAATATTGAATTACAGAATACAAAATTTTAAAAAATATGGTGAAATTAGATCATTAAAAAGTAAATAGATAAATAGATATTTTAATTTAAAAATAAAAATAATTTTTTAATTGATAAGTGACACATATCACTCTATGATGTAATTTCCTATCATTTGTGAAAAATGAGATGGAAGGTAAAGATCTCACCCCCTTATCTTAATTTTTAATAAAACTTACATTATAAATGTTTTATATAATAGTACTAGTTTTAATACTCGTGTACACACGGGGTTTATACATAAATTTTTATTAAGTGTGAATTTTGCAAGTGTAGTTATTTTTTCGTATTTGCACATCGAAGGTCTTGTTTACCATTGTTTCAGTAATTATGGATGTTGGTTTCTCTTAATTTAAACAATTGTAACAGTTATAATAAATGTTTCTTACAGTATCAAACAAAGAATGTCAATCCTCAAATTTGCCAATTATATTGTTATGTTTTAATACATAGTAATAATTTAGCCGTATTTAATATTCAAACACGTGTACGAATTTGATAAACTTATAAAATAGAATAACAATGAGTCCTTATTGAACGCATATTGTAAAAATAATTTTTTTTTTCGGAATATCCTTATTTAAACTCATAAAGAGAAAAAACATGAGTTGTTCGTATACATAACATATCATGTATTTATTTATATACAATAATTTGTGCTTTCATTTTGATATTAATAATCGTGTGCATACACATGTTGTATTTTTAAAACAACATATGTGTTGTATTCTTATAATATAAAGTCTAGAAGGACAAAGTTTAAGGGGTTATTTGTTTATTTTTTGAAGTTATTAAAAAACATGAAAAGTTATAAATTTATACTTAACTCCGTATAATTTATTTAAAATTCAACCACTAAAGTTTTATTAATTATCTTTCTTTATTTTAAGTTTTTGTTTTCACAATTTTAACATATATATTTTTATGTGCTTTTTTTCTCCACCAAATTCTTCCACCGAAATTTTCAATTTTGATTTTTTTAGGGTTTTGATAAGTGTAGAATACACATATCCATTTATGCTTAAAATAACCCAATTAAACCCAAAACAGACCAAAAATATGCTTGTATTTGTGTTTTGTGTGTGCAGGTACGGATAAATCAAAAATCACAAGAAAACAGTCAAAAACAGGCAAGCACGGACACGAGAATCAGAAGAGTACAAAAGAGTGATCAAAAGCCAGAAAAGTCAAGCCTCAGTCAAAGTCAAGCCGCAGTCAAATCCAGTCAACAGCAGTAATCCACTACAAGACAAAACCTCACAATAATCCAATTCCAGTCCCTCAAGTTTTATAAATGTCCAAAAATGACCCCTCACCTCTTATTGGGCCCTTAAAACCGTATTGGGCCTGAAATACCCTAAAAACCTTACCCGGATCTAGTAAGCCCAAAATGCCAATTCATAAGCCCATTACTAGCCCACTTCCCTTTTAAATAAACCACAAGGGCTAAACTTGTAATTTTCGAAAGTTATTTATAACTAGAAAAGGGAAAAGTATGAGAGGGGCTAGTATTGTCATAAGGCCAAAGTTCAAACCGTTTTTACCCCATTTTCAGTTATAAGAAACGCGCGAAGACCATTTACTATTCATCGTCTTCATTGATTTACCATGGATTAAAAATGAGAGGGCAAATGAGAATTAAAGGGTTAGAAGGTCAATTCATGAGCTCGTTAACACTAAGGAGGGGTCATATCAGTCAAATCAAGGGTTACTTAAGCTCACACGCAAGATGAGGCCACGTCATCAATGGAAGAAGCACAAAGAGGTGTTGGTTTTGCACTGCTAGCTCTCAGAGAAGAAACACAAGTGTGCCTCACATGGATTGCCACGTTGGCAATCCGTGTGAGGTCACTTAGTGATCCAATGGCCAAAAACAAAGATCAAAAATGAAAGAAAGATCAAGGGTGGATGATTGATGAAGGCAAGGGGCTAGAAGGTTCTTTGTTCAGCTATAAATAGCCCTCAACAGTTCACACACACGATATACATTTTTTTCTTTTCACCTAGTTAATTTTAGCTTGTAGCTTTAGATTTAAGTTTTAGCTTAATTTCCTTTTTCCAGCTTAATTTACCTTTTAAACATTGTAACTTTCATTTCAAGTATTGTAACCAAGTTTTTTTAATTAATGATAATTCAGTTTTTAGAAAATCTCTCATAATCTCTTAAATTTTCATATCAATTGTTTAACCCTAAAGCCATACTACTCATAAGCTCGTCATAGTCTCTAAGTTCATATTGAGCTTAATTAACCTTAATTTTATTTAAACTACTTTAAAATCAAGCTTAAAACAAATTACCTTACCTTGACTATATAGATTTACAGCTATGGAAGGGGGATCTAAAATGGAAGGATCCTCATGGACTTATACTAGCTTATTCACATGAATAAGCTAGAGCTTGTAGCTGATTATTGAGTTTGAGCTTCTGTTTAGCTGAGGCACAAGTAAGTTTTCATTTACTTTTCATAATTTCATTTCTAGCTTAATTTTAGCTTAATAGTGTAGGACTGCTTAATTGCTTATTTTGTCTACTTATTAGTACTATTTGCCTTCTATATTGCTTATTATTTAGTTCTTATAATCTGATTTTAGCTTAATCATCTTAGATTATAGGTTTACATATATTTGTCTTAAAAACCATAAAAAACCAAAAATAGTAGAAATAGCCTCTAAAATTTAGATTACTTCGCTTATTAATAGTTGTTTAATTCATGCTTATTAGGGATAATATAAACTCTGCATCATCTGGTCTTAAGCTTTTGATAAATAGATTTTCATTCCATAAGCTCTTTAAAATCTGTCATATTAATTAGGAGTGTTTGGTTTAAGTAGTTTTGACCTCAAAAAGTCAAATTAGGAAATGCAATTTGCTTTAGTAAGTTGAGTTTTCATTTAAAATCAGTAGTTTAAGAGTTTTTAAAAGTTAGTTTGCTAATTTTCAAAAGATATGGCTTATTATCTTTGTTTTTACACCTAAGCAGTTTTCCTTTCTTTTTGCTTGTGAAATTTTGATCCAAATGCCCTTTATGCTTGATTTTCTTGAATTGTGTTTGTACACTCTAAGAGAGTGTGTCCAAGTGCAGGATTACCATTTAGGTATCCTGCACCATTGGTTTTGTGTTTGTGCAAAGAGCACCAGCAGGAACAACTCAGTTCCTGCTGTCACTTTGAGATATCATTTTAGCTAGTAATTGTAGAAGTTAGGAGCTTAGGTTTAAGTTAGTTTTTATATAGCTTAATATAAGATAGGGCTTATTTTTCATTTCCAAACAAGATTACTAGCTAAAATTTTGCTTTAAAAACAGCTTATCGCAAGAAAAGCCAAAAACAGTAGAAGTAAATAATTAGTTTTCTAAAATCTAAATTCTAGCTTCAGTAATAAGAATTTGTTGCTTAAAATAGATAGATAATAAGTAGCTTCAATAAGTCCGTCTATAAGCTCATAATCTAGTGTTTTCCTTTTCATGTGTTTTAGCTTATCGAAATTTCATCACTTTGGCTATTTTTTGATTTGCTTAGTTTCCTGATCAATTTCAATAGGCTTAAAAGTAGTCAAATGCAATTTTCTCAAACACTCTTAACTTCTCATTAACATTAAAGAAATTACATAAAACTTTTAAAGTGAACTGAATTACAATACTTGCCTTAAAAAAAACTTAATTAAAATATTTAAACTAAAAAAAAGGTAAAAAGGGTGTAAGTTGCTCGGCTTGGTCTTCTTTCTTTTATAGCAGCTCCTTTGCCTTCTCTTTGCCTTGGGACGAGCTTGCTGTGTGTGTACAATGCATCCAAGGCAATCCTAGCCCTCCATGGGCTTCTCTTCATTTTCAGCCATGGATGTTGACTTCGGGTTGTGTGATTTTGCCAGGGAAAGGGTTATAGGGTCATTGGGTTGTGGGGAAAGGTGAGGGGTGAGCTGGGAGAGGTACTTGAGAGGTGGTTTGGAGCTGAAACTGTGGGAAAGGGGTGGTATGGGATTGGCGGGAAAGTGGGTTGAGGTACGATTGTGGTTACAGGTTTTAAAAGTAAAGTTTGGAAAAGATGCAATTATGGCCCTCTATCTTTCTCTCTTTTTCCATTTCTTATTAAGCCGAAACATAGTTATAAACATGTTTAGAAAGTAACACATTTGGCCCTTGCGTTTTTATAACTAAAAGAATAAAAGGATTTGGCAAATTGCAAATTTGGTCCCTGCTGTTTATTAACTAAAAGGGATAAAAGAGGTTTTGGGAATTTGCAAAAATGGCCCTTGTGTTTTATTTTTCTATTTTTCTTTATAAAAACAACTTTCAAACTTGGCATTTTTGGCCCTTTTCTTTATTTTTTTTCATTTTTAATTATAAAACAAAGTTTTTAAAATTTACATTTTGGTCCTTATGTTTTATAAAAAAGGTGTTTTGGGCTTGGGTTTTGTGTTGGGCCCATTGGGCTTGTATTGGGCCCAACTGGGTGTGTCTGGGCCCAATAAGTTTGTGTGTACAATGGCTGAGATTGGCTGTTCAAGGGCTAGGTGGGAATAATTGGGTCTTCTAAGGTCTTCACAGTCTTGTCAAATGCACACCGATGTGGGGTTGTAATGATTTGAGGGCCATTTGGTCTTCACAGTCTTCATAAAATATACTATTGGGCTTTCCCGGCCCATCAGATGGGTAAAGATTGCATTAATAGTATGATTCAGTTCCGGCTCGGGTTGACTTTGCTGATTCTTCAGTATTGACTCTGACTTTGACCATTTTTTGGACTTTGGCCTGATTTTGCATAGTCTTTGCCATTCGATGCTCCAGTTTTGTCACATTTTGGCTTGGTTTTCTGTCTTTGTTAGATATCCACTACTGACACAATACCAAATGCAAACAACCCTGTATTTGGCAGTTTTTGTCTGTTTTTGGTCATTTAAGCTCGTTTTTAGAGGTAATAGATATGTGTAATTAAGCACTTATCAATCCTTTCACCCTCGAAAGTTTTATTTTTGTTTTATAATTCAAAAATCCAAAAAAATCATAAAATATAAAAAGTAAAAAATATTTTCCTTTTCTTTTTAATATAAGTAAAAGATAAAAAAAATAGAAAAATCAAAAATATAAAAAAATCTTTCTTTTTAATTAAGAAATAAAAAATCACCAATTCGGTTAAAACAATATCTAAAATATTATAAAATTCTAACGGATGTGTGTTATCATATCAATTCCGGTGAACTTGTTGGTTACCAATTCGAACTACGAGTTAAACACTTGCCATTTGTGTCTCTACGAAGTACGGCTCACCTTGAAAAGCAATTTTCAAGAGCTACCGTGAAGTAGTTGATTATTTGGTTTAAGTCTCTTTCGTGTAACCGTTAAAATTCATTGTTTAAAAAAAAATTAGTGTAAAAGTTTTGTTTTTTTTATTTTTAGTTTTTTCTTTTTATGCGCACTCGTTCGCAATCTCGAAGACGTCGTCAACAACAAACTCTTCTGTTTGTTGTTGAAAATTTTGATTTAGAAGAACCAATTGTCGATCAAAACATTGTTGCAATGGCCGACAATCGAACGATGGCCCAAATGTTACAAGCACCCATCGAAGGGTATGAAGATGCTATAGTTGTTCCACCGATCAATGCTAACAATTTCGAGCTTAAACAACCTTTAATCAATCTTGTGCAAAGCAATAAGTTTACGGGTAGACAAGATCCTCACAATCACCTTTGATTTTTTAACAAGGTCACTTCAACGTTTAGACATCCCGAAGTTCCGAACACTTCGGTAAAGCTTTTGCTTTTTCCTTTTTCTCTAGACGGTGAAGCCCGAGATTGGTTAGACAAGGAACCTCCTAGATCAATTCTCACATGGGACGACCTTGTTTCAAAATTCATAAACCAATTCTTCCCACCATCGAAAACAACTTACCTCCGAAACAAAATCACCAATTTTTTCCAAGAACCAAACGAAACCTTTAACGAAGCATGGGAACGTTTTAAAGGACTCCTTCGTCAATGTCCTCACCATGGCTTCTCGGAACTACACCAACTCGATACTTTTTACAATTCTTTGAATTCAAACGATCAAGATGCCTTAGATTCCGCCGCGGGTGGCAATTTCTTAGACAAGATGCCTCAAGAAGCCTCAAGAAGAGTTTAGCGAATGTTGAATGGCAAGTCAAAAGTTCGTTACTCAAGAAGTCGTGCTAATGATTCAAGAGTGAGTACGGATGCTCCTCTTTCTAATTCTTCACCTTCTAATAATTCTTTCGATATGCAACAAATAGCCGCTTCTCTTGAGGATAAGATGACTATTAAGATGAAACAAATGATGAATGAAATGAAAGCTTTAGTTGTTACTACTCCCGCACCCGTCAAAGCGGTTGAGGAAGTATGTGTCACGTGTGGATCAAATCACCATTTTAATCATTGTCCGTTAACTCGAGGTGGAAACGATTTTCCCGTTTTTCATGACAACATCCAACAATTTCAACAAACCGCAGCCGTTGGCAATTTTGTTCAAAGGAATCCTCCTAATTTGGCAAACCAAATGAAACCACCGGGTTTCAACCAACCAAATGTCCAAAACAACCAAAACCGATATCAAGGAAACAATTTCAATTCAAATCAAAACCGTGGAACAAATTTTAACCAAAACCGTCAAAACAACCAAAATCAAGTTTATCAAGCCCCACCATACCAACCACCAACAAATCAACCTTTGGTTAATCAAGCTTTACCTCCGTTTCACAAATTCAAGGTGTCGTCTAAATACGGATTTTTGAAGTTATGCCTAAGCAAATGATGCGAATATGAATAACTTGCAAATGAAGTTGGATAATTTTCAAAGAAACCAAAATGATTTTCAAAGAGTTTACAATGATTCTCAAAAGAAGCAAGATGATTTTCAGAAAATGATGCTCAGTTTCATGCAAAGCTATCACACCAACCAACCTTCAAGTTCAAGTACTTTACCAAGCAATACCATTCCAAATCCTAGGAATGAAGCCAAGGCAATTACAACTCGTAGTGGTGTTTCATACGATGGACCTCCGATTCCACCGCCGGTGGTGGAAAAGGAAAAAAAGGATACGGAGCTACCGAGCACCGAAGACATCCAACCTCCTCCATTGGTCCAAGAACAAACCAAAGACAAAGAACCAATCGAAGAGCCTTTCTTCGTTGATAACAAAGCCAAACCTAAAATTGCCTTACCCCCATCAGACTCAACACAAAAGATTCGTGAAAAAGATGACATTCTTTCTTCAAAGTTTATGGAAATCTTTCGAAATCTTCATTTTGAGATTAGTTTTGCGGATGCTCTCATTCATATGCCAAAGTTTGCGTCAATGTTTAAAAAGATGTTAAATAACAAAGACAAGTTGATCGAATTGACCAAAACGCCGTTGAATGAAAATTGTAGTGCGGTTGTCCTAAAAAAGCTTCTAGAAAAGCTAGGTGACCCCGGTCGATTTCTCATTCCATGTGATTTTTCGGAGTTCGATAGTTACTTAGCCCTTGCCGATTTAGGTGCTAGTATCAATCTCATGCCTATTATTTCCATTTGGAAAAGCTTTCAACTCCCTGCCTAACTGAATCAAAAATGGAATTAGAATTAGCCCGTGCCGTACAATTTCCAAACCAACCGGTGTCGCGAAAATGTTTTTGTCAAATTAGGGAAGTTTTACTTTCCCGCCGATCTTCGTTGTGCTTGATTTTATAGGCTGATCCTCGAGAGTACCGTTAATTCGGGCGACCCCATTTCTTTGGACGGCTCATGCTTTAATCGATGTTTACGATAGGAAGATTACTCTTAGGAATATGAGATAATCTTTTTCGTTAACCCTTAAAATGTGGTGATGCACCTTCCATTGTCATACAACATCTCCGAATCATTGAAGAAGGTTTGATCTATATAATCCGATGACACTTGTGTAATTTATTCACAAGAAGTACTTGATTTTCGATTTGCTTACACAAATCTTCTCCGTACTACGATCCAATTGTTTCCATTTCATATCTCTCACACTTACTCTTTAGTGCGTTTGATGAAAGCGATTTTCTACTCTTTGAGGAAGCCGATGCTTTTATAGCAATCGATGATGAACCAGTTTCACCAGTTTTCAATGCTACGTACTACGATCCCGAGGGTGACATTCTCATTCTCGAGGCACTTCTCAACAATGATCCATTACCTTCACCAAACCAAGGAGATTACTCACCCGGAATTCAAAAAGATCTTAAAGTTGTTGAACCACAGAAGTGTTCACTCGAACCAAAAGTTGAACTTCCTGAAGTCGAACTTAAAGAGTACGTCCAATCTCGAGTAAGGTTTTTAGAGGAAAATAACAAACTTCCAGTCATAATTTCAAAAGATTTGAGCCAAGATGAAAAGACCTCACTCATTAACGTTCTGAAAAACCGAAAACAAGCAATTGCTTGGAAACTTTCTGATATCCGAGGCATAGATCCAGAGTTTTGCTCTCACAAAATCCTTTTAGAAGATGATTACGAACCTTCAGTCCAACATCAAAGGAGGGTTAACCCTAAAATCCACGACGTCATCAAGAAAGAAGTAGAAAAACTTCTTGACGCGGGATTGATTTATCCGATCTCGGATAGTCAGGGTTAGTTCCGTCCATTGAGTTCCTAAAATAGGTGGTATGAGTTGTTCAAGAACGAAGAAAATGAATTGCAGTGACTACAAGATTATCACGGATGGAGAGTTTGCATCGACTATCGAAAGTTGAACGAAGCAACTTGTTAAAGTCCTTTCCCGTTACCATTCATGGACCAAATGTTAGAACGATTTAGCCTTTGGCAACGAATTTATTGTTTCTTAGATGGTTTTTCAGTGGTTTTTTCAAACCCCTATGATCCTAAAGTAATGAAAAAACTACTTTCACCGTTGACCATACGGAACTTTCGTTGTGTACCGTCGTATGCCATTCGGTTTGTGCAATGCACCCGGAACTTTTCAACGTTGTATGATGGCCATTTTTCACGACATGATAGAAAAAACAATGGAAGTCTTTATGGATGATTTTTCAGTTTTCGGAGATTCTTTTTCCTCGTGTCTTGCCAATTTAGACAAAATGCTCAAACGGTGTGAAGACACCAAATTAGCACTAAATTGGGAAAAGAGCCATTTCATGGTTAAAGAAGGCATTGTTTTAGGACATAAGTTCTCAGAAAGGAATTGAAGTCGATAAGGCTAAAGTTGATGTTATTTCTACCTTCCTCGCCCAACGACCGTTTTAAAGGAATCAGGAAGTTTCTCGGGGCATGCTGGATTCTAGTCGAAGTTTTATCAAAGACTTTTCCAAAATCTCTGACCCTAATGAACCATTCTTATTAGAGAAGAACAACTCCTTTCATTTTTCGGAAGATTGCATTCTTGTCCATTTCAACATTGAAAAAGAAGTTACTGAAGCTCCAATTCTCTTGCTCCAAATTGGTACCGACCTTTTGAAATCATGTGTGATACAAGTGGATTATGCAATATATTCGGTCTTTAGGGCGATAGGATGAGAAGCATTTCTGACCAATTCATTATGCAAGTAAGACCATGACAGAAGCAGAATCAAACTACACAACAACGGAAAAAGAAATGCTTGCAGTTGTTTACGCGTTTGAGAAGTTTCGATCATATCTAATCATGAACAAGAGTGTTGTTTACACAGACCATTCCGCATTGAAATACCTTTTCAACAAGAAAGACGCCAAAGCACGATTGCTACGATGGGTCTTACTTCTTCAGGAATTTGATTTCAAAGTTATCGATACCAAGGGAGCTTGAAAACTATGAGCCCGATCATCTCTGCATCTTGTAACCCAATATGAATGTTTTTGATCCAAAAGAGATTACAGAGACTTTCCCTCTTAAAACTTTAAATGTTGTGACTTCTCATGATGATCAAAATACCCCGTGGTTTGCCGATATAGCAAATTACCACGTGGGGAATTTTCTTATCAAAGGAATGACGAGTCAACAAAAGAGGAAGTTTTTCAAGAATATAAAACATTACTTTTGGGATGATCCCTATCTCTTTCAAACATGTGCGGATCAAATCATCTGTAGATGTGTATTTGGCCAAGAAGCTCTTAAAATTCTCAAAGCTTGCCATGAAGGACCCACCAGGGGCCATCATAGTGCTAACATCACAGCTCAGAAAGTATTTGATGCTGGTTTTTATTGGCCTACGATTTATAAGGATGCCTACGAATTGATCAAATCTTGTGATGCATGTCAAAGACAAGGCAAAATCTCTCAACGTGATGAGATGCCTCAAAATGCAATCCAAGTTTGTGAAATTTTTGATGTATGGGGAATTGATTTTATGGGACCTTTTCCGTCATCTAAGGGTAACAAATATATTTTAGTAGCCGTCGACTATCTTTCCAAGTAGGTTGAAGCAAAAGCGCTCCCCACCAACAATACTAGGGTAGTTGTTAAGTTCTTAAAATCCCTTTTCTCCCGATTCGGTGCTCCGAGAGCAATCATAAGCTATCGTGGGACCTTATTTTTGTAACGACAAATTTGATAAAGTTATGTCTAAATATGGTGTTACCCATCGTCTTTCAACTCCTTACCACCCTCAAATGAGTGGTCAAGTTGAGGTCACGAATCGAGGTCTCAAAAGAATTTTAGAGAGGACGGTAGGAGAAAACCATGCCTCATGGTCCGACAAACTAGATGATGCATTATGGGCTTTTAAAACCACTTTCAAGACTCCAATTGGATGTACTTCGTACAAGTTAGTCTATGGAAAAGCGTGTTACTTACCAGTTGAGCTAGAACACAAAGCATATTGGGCTCTCAAGCATGCAACTTCGATTTAAAGACTGCGGGCAATCATCGAAAGCTTCAGCTTAATGAACTTAGCGAACTTCGTGATCAAGCTTACAAGAATTCGCTAATCTACAAGGAGAAGACAAAGAAGCTACACGATTTCAAGATAAAGAACCGAATCTTCAATATTGGTGATCAAGTCTTGCTTTTCAACTCCCGATTAAAGATTTTCTCTAGAAAGCTCAAGTCCCGTTGGTCCGGACCTTTCACAATCACTGAAGTTTATCCTTATGGCACTGCCAAGTTGCAGATGGTTCTAATTTCAAAGTCAACTGCCACCGTCTTAAGCACTACTATGGAGGGGATACACCACCATTGGTTATCCCAGATCTCCAGACTTTCCCTAAGGACAACTAAATTCAGGGATCAAGTCGAGCTTGCAACTCGGTGATAAAAAACAAGCCGCTTCATGGGAGTTCACCCCATGCTTATCCTTTCTATTTTCTTATCTAATGTGTTGTGCTGATGGAGGCTTGTACTCTTTTCGATTTCTCGATGTTTGTTGCTTGTTTGTTGTGATTTTTGCCGGATTCTCCCAACAAATTCCTTGAAGCCTCTCATGTCCGGTTGATTTTTCCCGTTCTACTCGAGCTTCTCATCCTTTGTGTGAAATTAGTTTGGGGAGATCCATATCCTTTCATCATTATCGATTAACATGGCTTAGATTTTTGTAGAAACCTGACTTTAAACATTGAGGACAATGTTTCGTTTTAGTTTGGGGAAGGGAATCTATCGATTTGATGTTACTTGCTTATTGTTTTGTTCTCACGTACCCGTTTTTCCCACAAAAATAGCAAAAATTTTAAATTTTTCAGTCTTGTTAGTTTAAAAAAAAAAGTGTTAAGACAAAAATGTAGGTTTTCCGTTGGTAAGAATAAGAAGTAATTTTTGACCCGATCGTACGTGTAGAGTTCTAGCTTTCTTCCTTAACAATTAATGATGATAGTTTGTGCTAGTCTCATGTAGACTTTAAACATGCTAGACTTGAATCATTAGTAAATGAAGACTTGTGCTAATCTCAAGTAGATTTTAAATATGCCGAGTTGGATTTTATATAGGCTAAGTATTTGCAAATTTCTTTTGTGAAGAATTTTATATAGGCTAAGCATTTGCAAAATTTCTTTTGTGAAGAACAAGAAATGATAGTGTTATTTATAAGTCATGATGCTAAACGTAGAATAGTTGGTTTTTCTTTCAAGCTCATATGTATTAATTGTGGCTTTTTCTCCCATTAGCTTGTTTCACTTTTATATATGAATGTTTAATAAATAGAGTTTTATGGTTTTTTGGTTAATAATTAGTTAATAGAAGTTTTCTTTAGTTCCTTTGTGATTAAGATGAGTACACATCAGGAATACTTAATTTGGCTTAAAAATAGAAATAATTATAATAATTAAAGTATTCTTGCCAGATTACTTCATCGTGTCGAGGCGTGGCGATGTTGGAGTTCTTCATATAAGGTAGAGTCGTGTCTATACTTAAGTAGAATTACCTCTTGGTCGACTCGCTATCGATTTGGCGTCGAGATAAAAAGCACCGGTTTTTACTTATATAATCCGAAGTCGAAATATGTTTGCTACATCTTGTCGGAGGCGTGGCCGATGTTGTAGCCTACTAAAGGACTAACGGTTTATAATGTTGCAGATAAATTTTTTGTCTTGTTTTGTGCCTTAAAGAGCCTAAGGGTATATGGTGCAAATAAGATTGGTTCATTCTTGTCTTAAAGAGCCTTCGGGTATATGACATAAATGGTGCCTTAAGTAGCCTAATAAAAGCCAAATTTTGGTCGCCTCGATGTGGACTTTAATCTTGATTGCATTTGATCTTTTGAGAAGGGCTAGGAGCTAATTATTGCGTTCTTAACCATTACACTTTATTTTTGGAATTAATAAGTATCGAAACAAAAGTCTTAAAGAGCCTTCGGGTATATGACTTAAGTAAAATCCTGAGATACAAAAGTAGGATTTATGGGAGGAAAAGTAAGTACACAATTAGTATTTATGAGTAGTGTTAGTGTCATGACTTGTAATTAACAATGATCTTGTTTTTAAGCTTAGCATGGGAAAAGTGAAAAATCGGGGATGATGAAGTTATCTTTTAGACACTTAATTGTGCTTTTTGTTCTATGATCCTAAAAGTTACCAATGAGGTAATGAAAACAATACATTATGTCAACACAAATAAGTTGTAGTTAGGAAGTTAATTATCAAGAAAAATCATAAAAAGAGAAAAATCTTTGAAAATGGGAAGTCGGGTGTTTTATAACTTGTGATCTCTTATCTCTCTCAAACAAAACTCTTTGCTACTTTTCAAAGGTTTAGTTTGGGGAATTTTCGAGGTATTAGGTTATAAGGCATGTGATATTGCGTGAGGACACGCAATCGTTTAGTTTGGGGAATTTTGATAAGTGTAAAATACACATATCTATTTATACCTAAAATAACCCAAATAAACCCAAAACAGACCAAAAATGGCAAAAATATGCTTGTATTTGTGTTTTGTGTGTGCAGGTATGGATAAGTCAAAAATCACAAGAAAACAGTCAAAAGCGAGCAAACACGGACACGAGAATCAAAAGAGTACAAAGCCGAAGCCCCAAAAGACCAAAGCCTTGCCTTTTTTCATTTACAAGGGCAATCTTCGCTATCTTCGAAAGTCTTTATAACTTAAAGAGAAATGAAAGAGAGGGGGCCAATGTGTTTAACTTTCCAAACGTTAGCAGGTTTTAACTGTCGAAAAAAGAAGCGGGAACCCTTTTACTATTCATCCGTCTTCCCCAATTTCACCCCCATGGTAAAACAAGGGGCAAATCAAAATTAGAGGGTGATTAAGTCAATTCAAGAGGACTACATCACAAACCCAGGGTCAAATCAGTCTTTAATCAAAGGATTCTTTTTAAGAAGGCCACATCATTCACAGTAAGTAGCACAAATTGTGATGGGTTTTGTGCTAAACTCACTCACAGAACTAACACAAACGTCACATCAAAGGAATGACACGCTGGCAATCCTCAGGTGTCCACTTCTTGATCAAACGGTCACAAAAGGATCTCAAATGATTGATTAAATGAATGGCAGAGATTGAAGATTGGAGAGCAGGGCTAGAGGTCCTAGAAGCTTCTTTCAGAGCTATAAATAGGCCTCATTCTCACACACATAGGGGATCCGTTTTTTAGTCTTCTTTTTAATCAAGTTTTTATGTAATTCGTATTTTACTTCTTAAATGTAATCTTTCCTTTTAATGTAATCAGCTTTTTCAGTTAATGAAATTCAGTTTTTAATGTTTTAAATTCCGTTTTCTAAGCTCTCATTTAAAGTCATAAGCTCTCTTAATAAGCCATATTGTCTCATAAGCTAATAAGCTCATTTAAAAAGCTCTTTCAGTCTATAAGCTGAAATAGAGCTGTTTGAATTCAGTATTAATCTTATCTAAACCTTTAATTAGTTTAAAACTTACATGGATCTTATTGGATCTAAGCTTTTGGAAGGGGATCTTACCTTGGAAGAGATCCCAAGGACTTATACTCTAGCTTATTCATAAGCTAGAGAGCTTGTAGCTGCCTTTATTGGTTCCTTTTGTTTAGCTAAAGGATCAAGTGAGTTTCTCTTTTCATTCATCTCCAATTTCAGTTTTAACTTGCTTAATTTTAGTTTATATGCTTAATATTGCTTGTTTGCTTATTCTCTTGCTTATTAGTGTTTAAATGTCTTTTCTAGTACTTATTAGTTATGTGTCTTTATCTGTTTTTGCTTCAATAGTTATAGATCATTAGTTATTAAATTCTGTCATAAAAACTCATAAAATCCAAAAACATTAGTTTAAATAGTTTAGATCTCAGATTAAGGCTTATTTAATTGTTTAAACATGATTGTTAAGTTTGTTTTAAGCTAGTTTTTATCTGGTATTTAGTATTTGTTCATTGAATTTCTCTTAAAAAGCTTTTCTAAATCCTGTCAAAATGATAAAGGGGTGTTTGGTTTAGTGCACTCTAAATTTGCACTAGCAGTATTAACATAAGTTAATACTGCTGAGCCTTTGCACTACCAGTACTAACTTCCAAGATAGTACTGCTTTCACAAGTTAATACTGTTAGTTTAGATTTTGGCTAATTCAGTAGTATTAAGTTTAGCTTTAGCTTTTTATGAATTTAGCTTTAGTTTTCATTTTCCCAGAGTATTTCAAAGCTTAATTTTGTTCGTTAAAGTCAAATTGAATCAGCAGTTCTTTCACTTGAAAGTACTGCTGAATTTTATACTACCGTACTACCTAGTTAGTACTGCTGTGTTCTCAGCATAATTTAGATAAGTAATTTTAGGATTTAGCTTATCAAATTCAGTCGTTTTTAAGTTTTAATATAGCTTAATACATCTTAAGTCTTAATTTGCAGTTTCTAGCTTATTGTCTTAGCTTATTTAGCTGTCAATAGTCACAAAAAAAACCTGAAAACTCCAAAAACAGTACTTAGAATCTTTAGGATTTAAATTTGTTAATTCAGTTTTTAAATCTAGATTTTATAGCTTACTTAGATGGATAATAAGTAGTTTGGTAATTCCTTAAAGTTTTAGAGTCTAGTTTAGCTTTTTAAGCCTTTAAGCTCATTTGAAATTTGTGCTCTCTTACTTATTTTCTGAGTTTGCTTATTTCATGATCAATTTCAGTACAAAAGTAGTTTAAGCTTTATTTTCTTTTCATTTATAGATTAAGCATATCATAAGCTCTTTAGAACTTCTTTCCTTTTTCATTTTAATCTAGTTTTGAGTTTTCTATAGCTTATTTTCTAAAATCAAGGGATAAGCCTTCCTTACTGTAACAGCTTATAGATAAGTTCTTTGAGAGCTTATTTGTAAGTTTCAACCCAAGTAGCCTTTATTAATCTTCCTCCCCCTGTCTTCCTTTTCAACTTTGCTTCTTTGAGTTTTTCATTTTAAGCTCTTTAAAATTTCGAATGCTTATTGGACTTAGTTTGTTGTCGGGATAGATTCTCAGGGTAGAAAGTGTAACTTTTCGATTTTAATTGTTTTTCAGTTAGTCCCTCCGTTAGTTTGTTAGTTTCCCCATTAGTTTCTTAGGCTTTTGCACCATTAGTCCTTAGTTAAGTTTTTAATTAAGTTAAATAGTTTTAATTAATAATTAGGGTTAAGTTTTAATTAGTTTAATTAAACTTTTATAAAAAGATAAAAATTAGGGCTTTTATTTTTAATAATTTTCTTCACTTTTTCTTCATTTAGTGAAAATTTAGTTTACATTTTTTAGGATATAAAAATTTGTTTATTTGCTTAATTGTCATTATTTGTTGCTTCTTAATTTCGTAGTAATAGCTTATCCAAAATATCTTTGCTTCATTCAAATCAGAATCCGAACTAAAACGTGGTTTCAATCTCACTAGTCATTGGGGAAACGACCCGGGTGATCATACTTACCCGGTTAAACATACGTATATTATATATTTTATATATTAATATTTTTGACGAGTGAATTTTATATGGGTAACTTGGTATTTCTTTAATTTCTCTTTTAAAGTATTTTATTTCTATAATATTTTCGTGTATAAAACTACCAATCAGGCACAAAGGCTTCCAAGCCCTATAAATAGCCGAATTCCACATCCCTTTCAAATCACACATCTAATTTCATCATATACAACAATGGATTCTTAACTCAGACCAAGAAGGATGAAGTGAAGTCCCTAAGCTCAGAATAGAAGCCAAGAATCAAGAACAAGGAGCCCTTGAAGTCGTTACTAGGCGTACGAACCCGAAAACCCCATTTTGACCCATTTAGCTCAAGTAAGCCTAAGATCTTGTTCCATAAGCTTATATTATGTATTATAATGTTCATAATACTCTTAAGATCATATATGAACTCTTGTTTGAAGCTTTGAATCCTCAAACCCATGTGCTTTTTATTAAAACCCTAAAAACGATCCGTTTTGATTTTCTAGCTAACGAATCCTTTTTCTAAACTTTTGTTATGTTAGAACATCTTATTTTAGCTTATTCTAATAATCTATAACCTACAAATATCATTTAGAATCCTAAAATAAGCTTGCATGGTATTTTGGACTTGTTTTGCAAATATTTCCATGCATAGGGGTATATATCGTAACTTTCTAAAATTTATAACTAAAGGGGCTGAAAATGTCATTATTCTAAGTTTTATAACTATAAGGCCTACTTTTCAGTTTTAAAGTTAAATGGTTTAAATTATATATCCTTTATATATAATAGGACTAAAGTCTTAAATGTTTATAACCAATGGTATATATAGCCTTTTTTGCAAACTTGAATATTATAAAAATATTATATTTTATACAAAAATATAAAATATATATAAATATTATAAAACTTGATTTTATTAAAACCCGACACATTTATCGTTATTAATCCAATCGACGCATTATTCGTTATTTATTTATCGTAATTTATCATTAATTATACTTTTGAAGAAACTTAAAATCTTATCTAATCAACGTACTAGGGATTTTCATATGAAGGTTTCATTGAGTTTTTGTTTGTGATGAGTTTTTGCTGGGTATACGATTTACAAGTGCCCTGGATCTCTAACGTTACTACATGGCCTCTGGATTTTGATAGCCGAAAATCGTACATTATTTCCATTTTATATCATACATATACGTTAAAACTATTTGGAGTTTAAAACATAACTATCCACACTAAGACTTGACATATCACCTCAGGTTGCGTGAAAAGCGGGGGATAGGCGGGGCGGGGGGGGGGAAAAAGGAGGACTGAGAGAGGAGAGGACTCGGTCGTTACTTTCACTTGATCTTTAATTTTGCCATCAATCAGATATCTCTATAACTTTTAAGGTGTGTTCCATAGATCACTTTTAAATTTCTATATCATAAACCCGTGAGGAGGATAACATGCTAATAATGTGAATACAAGTGTTTTCTAAAATGTATGCTATCCTGATATGTTTTGCATCTTTTGTCTTAAGTACCTTTATGACAAAGACCCCCACCATTATGGAACCTTTAATCACTTGCCGAGGATATGAAAGCGTATATTGTTAATTGGCTATTAGGGATTGACGCATCCGTTTGTGATTAACCGATTAAATAACCCAAATCGCAACTATTTTGAAACTTATAAGTATATGGCAATTATCTACACGGGGGCCATTATCTTTATATATATCATTATTGATATATACACTAGTCAGTTTGAGTGACATGAGCTTAGACGCAATAATACTATTTTTCCATAATAATTTTATGTGTTGTAATTATTACACTTATGGGTGTATAACAACGTAACCCACTGTTATGATAACTTGTATTCAAACTGTTTTCCATAATAATTATATGTGTTGCAATTATTACACTTATGGGTGTATAAACAATTAAACCACTGTTTTGTTAAACTTGGTATTAAAACTGTTTTCATAATTATGTACTCATTGCATTATTTACACTTATAGGTATATAACAACGCAACCCACTCTTATAATGACTTGTATTCACACTATTTATTATAAACCTATGAATTTCACTCACCATTGGGGTTTTTTTTTTTGGGGACCTTTTTAGCATGTTTATCTCAGGTAATTGAACATCTTATGGCACAGAGTGACACGGACTTGAAGATGGCTAAACTGTTATCATTTAAACTTTATGTTTTCATGTAGATTTTAGGACCTCTGTTTGTAAAAAAACTTTTGATAAAAATATTGAATGATAACTTATTTTTATAAAATGTCTCTTTTTGAGTTGGTTTCTATGATATTTGATGTTGCTACTATGAAATAATACCCCAGATTAGCTTCCGCTGCTATATGTCAAAAATGGGGGTGTTATATATAATGAGTTATAACAGTATAGAAAACAAGAAAATAACACTCATTACCTGTTGTAGCACATAAATTGCCATAGGCTTGGTAAGGGATCAAACCTCCACCGCTAGGCGCAAGTACTAATAATTACTATCAAAGAGGTATTTAAGGGTTGTGGGGTGTAGGTGTATGATAACAATAATGAAAACGGAAACGGATGGGATATTTTTGGGGTGACTTTTCTGGGTAGATTTGGGGTGAAGTGGTGAGTTAATTATTTTTAAGAATACACTTTGATTGGGTTGTTAAGCCAAAGACTCGACCACTCGAACAAAGATGTACAAACTCTACACAACTCTACATCAAACTCTTTTCTTTTTTTTCTTTTTTTTTGAATGAACATAATACATAATTTGAGGTTTATAAACATACCTCTACACTTGAGTTTTTTACACTCAATACATAAGTTAACTAATGACCCAAATTGAGGTGGATCAACATAACATGGAGACTATCGAACAAATATGAGGGTAATGATTTAACTTTTCTTCCCTATTCTTTAGCAAAATAAATACTACCATGAATCTCAATCGTCCCAATATTGTATATACAAGGATAGAGACTTAGCAACTGTGTACTCAAATAATTAAATAGGGTTAAAACAATAATGTACTAAAAATGAGTACATACAAGGAAGGTTAAGGCGATTTGGGCGTAACAATTGGTTAAGGGTAACAATGCTCTTCATTAATAATCTAGAGTCCACTGAAAATTTACAAGAACCGTGAAAAGGATAGGCTCGGAATGGTGTACTAGGGAAATCCTACATTATGAGTGCATGGAAAGAGTGTGGGATAGTTATATGATCGAGGTGACCATAATAACAAATACAAGTTTAAAACATGGGTTAATCCTAGTGCCTTTTATCATTTAGCAAATTCTAATTCTCACTATGCGGTCTCGGGATGCATCATAAAAACAAGTTCTAGAATTTAATACACTACCGGTACACTCATATAATTTTAACCGATACCAATGCTCCAGAAAAGGCGACAAAATCACATACGCACGAACTGTGGAAACTAGAAGGGGGGTTGAATAGTTTTTACCGTTTTTAAAATTAAAACTTAAATTGTCGACTTATGTGAACTCAAGAGATATATACAAGTGTATATGATAGCGATGCAATAAATAAGTAATTAATCTATAAAATATAAACAAGTAAAGATTAGAAAGATCAAACCAATGACACAACATAAGATATACAAGATGAATGATTATCACAAACGTGATGACACAACTAAACTATTAACACTTGAAGCTTGATGTCGTCCTGAGTGTTCTTCACTAAAGAGTGGAATGAGTTGATCACTTATAATGGATTATGTAACAAGTATAATGATCAAAGAATATAAAAGATAAAAGATGTATGTGAAAAATATTTTTCAAGAGTTGTTTAAAATGATGACTTAAGGTTGCTATTTATAGGCAAACCTTTGATTTCAAATGCTGGCCCAAAGCTGGAGTTGAGACCCACGGGATCAACTATACATGGATCTGTGCCTTGTTATGGTGGATCCGTCCGAGGAACTGGACAACATTTGTTATTTTTATGGATTACCCAAATTCTATAAATATATTTATTTTGTTCTTAGTAAACGAGTTTAATAGATTCTTCTAGAAGAAAATATTTCTTATCATGAATAAGGAAAGATTTTCTAGATTTGAAAAGATTATTTCCACTTATGGTTAATCTTATTTTTGTCTACATGATTAATATAACTAGCTTATAATTAATCATAATGTTAACTTAAATCATTTAATTAGAAATGTTTATGCAAATAATAATATTTTTTTTGATCATTAACTACGTTTAATAATGCCATATTCATACCTTAAGTGATTTGTCGGAAGTCAAAGCTAAATATTTTGGACTAAATAACTTGTTTACGTACACTTTTACGTAGTATGACATTATATTTCTTATTATCAAAACATGAAGATCATTAAATATAAATATCATTTTTGCGCGAATATTTGTATTAACAATCTCTCCCTTTTTGATGATGACAAAATATAAACTCATGATTATTTAAAAGTTACTAAATAAGTATTTAGTGGATGAGTTTACATTTCTTCTCCCCCTTTTTGTCGAAGCAAAAAGTGTTGTAGAGACCTTACTTGCATGTCTTGTTTTGACGAATGCTAAGTGACTTGGTAACAAATGCAAAGTAAAAAAAAGACTAGATACAAGTGCTCCCCCTTGGTGTATACTCCCCCTTGCTTGGGGCACCAAGTAATCGAGCTATGGATGCTACAAAACAAAGTTAGTAGGCAAGCAAATATATATATGGCAATCACAAATGCACACATATACAGTTTACACAATGGACATCCATCGTTAATACAACAAATGAAAATAATGTTAAATCCATTATAAGGGATAAAACATAAAATTTGGCATTAAAGCCATTACATGATAAGCTTAAACTAGAAAATTAAAGAAAACAATTAAAAATCCTAAATCTTGGGATAAGATCTTGTCTTCCTTATAATCCAAAGGGTTTGAGGTATCATAAGAGTGGATTTAGTGCGGAAGGTATGGTGGGTTTGAAGATCCAAGATGATGTTGGATGTAGGAGCAAATGAAATGAACACTTTATTGTAGGATTTGAAGGCGGATTGACTTTGTTGGTATAAAACATTAATATGTGTAGATGATGATTGTGATTGGTGATTGGGATTTAAATGATCCTCTCTCCACGACTCGCGCTGCCTCATGAATGTCTGTGTAGTTGTGTCATTTTATGGAGAGTGTTTTTGAAGATTCGAACCATGAGATGCAAATCAGTAATCAGTAAACCCAAATACACGTATATGATTCGCTTCCCAACTCACCTTAAATGTTCACGGAGGTCAGATTTATCTCCCGTGAGGACCTCACCCCCAATGGGTGCCCACCTCTCAGCTAAAATTAGAAGCTTGACGGAATGTAAATGTTTGAACGACGTCTCTTCATGTTTGGAAGGTTAGTCTCTGATAAGAGACATGTGCTGTGCGCACCGTGAGTGTGACTCGTGTTCAAAGTTCTAATGAACATTCCTTTGAGAAGATACCTGTTCCTCCGAGTGGTTCATTATGCTATCGGCTCTACTTGACCAAAATTTTCAAGTGACATTATGAAATCTTTGTCTCGAATGGTGAATCCAATTGAAAGAGACATATTACGCACATTACGAATTAATTAGAATTTGCGATAGAATTCGAAGATGAAGCGAGGACAAATATGACCGTTTGAAGTGAGGAGACAATCAAATTGAATGGATTTGATTTGATCGATGATGTCATTTCCAAAGGTGAAGGAGGATTCAATGTGTCTTCCTTCATGAATGAGCAATTTCGAACGGGTTTAAAAGGCTTTTGCATTGTTGGAGTTGACCTTGTGATTGCTTTTTGGTATGTGGGATATTTTGCGAGTCGCCTGTTCGCACAGTGCAGCAAGACCTCAGACAGTCGCTTTCATAAACATAGAGCTCCCCCCCCCCCCTTCCACTCCCTATCCAAATTTGAACCTAGTAAACTTATAACTTGAATATACATAAATATTGAAGATAAGTTATGATATA
Source organism: Tanacetum coccineum (assembly GCA_026074375.1). Classification (NCBI taxonomy): domain Eukaryota; kingdom Viridiplantae; phylum Streptophyta; class Magnoliopsida; order Asterales; family Asteraceae; genus Tanacetum; species Tanacetum coccineum. The sequence continues at coordinate 49,149 of BQNB010000051.1, forward strand.
TGTATGTGATTCATGCACATGATGTATGTTCATTTTGCTTTATCTCATAAGACAAGTGAGTCAAGAATTACATTATTGTAGATCTTGCGGGTTCATTCTGAGAAAATGATCGTTGTTGTTTTTGTATTAACTATGTAGATGTTATCACTTGTTTAGGAAAATTCCCAATTGTGAGTTTTTGTTAAAAACACATAACTTGGGGTTTTTAGCGAAAAATTGACTTTTGGCAAAACACATTAAATGTGCATTCCAAGTATGGAAGGATTAATTGATCTATTTTTTAAAGCCTTTTTCCTTTTATGAAAATAAAATTAAGTGTTTCAAAATAAAGATTTAGAAAAGAAAAACTTACAACTATGATTGTAGATATCTTGAAATGTATGGATCTATCATAATTATAGCTTGAAATGATGTTGGCGGGAATGCTAAATCTTGGGTGATATGAGAGGTAGGTGTTGGTGTGTTATTGGAGGAGAAGGCAAGTGGTCCAACCATTTAAAAGTAAGGTATCCTATTGACTCACGGATCTACCTAAATAACGCACAGATCTCCATATGGTGGATCTGTGGTTTGCATGTCTCTAAAAATACAAACAGAGTTTATTTTTGAGCAAATTGAGATATGGTGTTGTGTTTTTAGCAATTGGAGTGTGTTATACTTACTATTAGGAGTATGTGATATAATTTTCGGAGTCGACGTCTAAGTTTTGAGTGAACCGTGCAACTTGTCATGAATTTTCTGATGGAATTTCCATAGTGTCGATCCCCCCCCCCCCCCCCCCCCCCCCCCCCCAATACTAGGAGTGTGTTATCTTTTAGCATAAGTTTTGAACATTACTAATAACACAATCATTTATGAACATTTAGACTTAACAAAACATCGTCAACACAAGTGTGAGTTGCAATTCGATGATTGTCCTTTTCGTCCTTTTTAATCGATTTCGTAATTTCATGTATTGACCATACATGTAGACTTTGAAAATATCTATGGTCATTTTATTGATATTTTCTTTATCTAGTAAAATTCTAATCTTGATTATGTTCATGATAGGAAGTTTCGTAATTGGAACTAGTAATGAAATTATCATCTTTTGAATAATGAGTAATTACTTTATTAGAGTTTCCCCTTACGATTATTTTAGGATGGTGAAGGATCACTATCCATGATAAGTTCCATCATTCCTAATCCTAATATTAAATAATTAAATAGTTCATGTTTTAAAGGTTTAGTAAATATATCGGCTATTCTATCTTCGGATGCAACTTTCTCGATAGAGATATTGCCTTTTTGGACGTTATCGCGTAGAAAGTGGTGACGGATTTCTATATGTTTAGTTTTAGATTGTTGTACGAGCTTTTTACTTAAGTCAATAGCGCCTTTATTTTCGCACATAATCAAAACGTCGTCGAGTTGTATGTCGTAGTCGAGGAGAGCTTGTTTTATCCATAGTGCTTGTTGACATGCCTTTCCGACGGAGACGTATTCGACTTCGTCTGGAGATAGCATGGGCCGTTTGTTTTCTTAGAAACATGATATTATACAACATTCATGAACGTACCAAACGCCACAGTGCTTTGCGATCACGTAATCGCCCGCGTGGTTGGAGTGGCATAAACTACACTTTCTATTTCGGTTCCTTTGGATAAATAATCATAAGTGACAGTTCTCTAATATACTAAATATACGCTTAACGGCTTCTAAATTGGTAGTCTTAGGATTTTCTTGAAAACGAGCACATAAGAAAACACTAAACATAATATCGGGCCTACTTGCAGTTAAATAAAGTAAACTACCAATCAAACCTCGATATTTAGAGCTATCCATAGAGTCGACTTCATCGTCCTTAGTGAGCTTGATCTACGTTGACATTCTCGCGCGTTCTTGGGTTGGTATGAAATTTCCACCCGACTTCTATTAACATATCCTTGATGTACTTGGATTGATTGAAAACAGATTTTGGTCTTCCTTGTGTTTGATTTGAAGACCCCAAAGCAGAAGTTCAATAAACCCCACCTTCGGCCCCATCTATCTCATCTTCAAACTCGTCGTGCATGATTTTCGCAAAATGATAACACAAGTTTTGACTTGTGGAACTAAATATAATGTCGTCGACGTATATTTTGAACCAATATAGATGTGACTTTGTTTCTAGTAAAAAGTGTGTTAATCGACCATTTCCATTGCATTACTCGTGTTTTATCAAAAATGCTTTTAGTTAGGAGCTTGCTTAAGACCATATAAAGCCTTTTTAAGTTTATAAACATAGTTTGGTTTTTGAAAATCAATAAACCCCGGAGGTTGAGCAACGTAAACCTCTTCGTTTATAAAACCATTTAGAAACGCACTTTTTTTACATCCATTTGATATAATAAAAAATCATTTGCACAAGCATAATCATAAATAACACCTATACAACGACACATCAACAAGTTATTAGTCGTAAATTTCTATTTCGACGTAAATCACTTAAGGTATGTACAAACAAATACTAAACTTGATGGATGATCAAAGAAATAAGTTTTTTTTCATACACTTTTAAATTTTATAAATGTAACATAACTTTTTACAAAAATTATTTAGACAAAGTATTTTTGTAATTAAAAGAAATGTTTTATTGAAAATAAATCATTTAAAATTCAAAATCTGGCTTTCTCCCACAATATAGATAAAACCTAAACTAGATAACGTTTCACCACAAAAAGACAAAAACAGGAGCGTCCTGACAACACCGGACGGTCCCTTTAAATAGGGGACGATCCATTTATAAATAAGGGACCGTCGGATTGTCTGGTGTGTTAGATTCTTAACTTGTTTAAGTTGTTTACAAGTGATCCAATCATCCATCCAATCAAAGAGTAAGATAAAAACATTCGTATTCAACAAGAAACAAAGTGTTATAGATTAGTTAATTCTTACGTAACCATTGTTACAATCTTATTGTAGATCAAACTCGTTACTTTCAATCTTGTGTAGTTGTTAGATTCGGCTAGTGTGTCAGTCAAGAATATAAGTGTATGATCAGTGTGGAAACTAGAAGGGGGGTTGAATAGTTTTTACCATTTTAAAATTAAAACTTAGATTGCCGGCTTATGTGAAGTCAAGAGATATACACAAGTGTATATGATAGCGATGTATTAAATAAATATGTAAATGCGGAATATAAATAAATAAAGATAGGAAAGATCAAACGATGACACAATGATTTATAGTGGTTCGGCTATGAAGCTCCTCTTCGCCCTACTTTAGTCCCCAAGTACCCATCTTGAGAGTTTTCTTCACTATGTCAACAAGCTCCCTTTAGGCGGAGAAACCGTACACGTCGCTTACACTTTTTCTGGTACTAAGCTAAATACCGAGTTCTACTTCGAGATAGAACAAATCTAACACACTACGTATTTTAAGGCCTAAAATACTAACCTATCATACACATATGATAATCACAACACAAGAGATTCAAGATAGATAAATATCACAAATTTGATGACTCGACTAAACTAATAACACTTGAAGCTTCACGTCTTCGTTTGTGTTCTTCACTAAAGAGTGGAATAACTGGATCACTTATAATGGATTATAGAACAAGTATAATGATTAAAGAATGTAAATACTAAATATGAAAGAGAGAAAAATATTGGAAAAGGTTGTCTAAAATGAAGACATGAGGTTGCTATTTATAGGCAACATTTAAAATTCAAATCTGGTCCAACTATCACTACGCACGGATCCACGGATCCACCTTGCCCTAGATCCGTCTTTGGTTACAGTGTATCCATGAGTTGCAGTTGGCCATTATTTTGTAGTTTAGTGATTAACCCCAAATCTTAACAAAATATTCTTTTGTACTTTAAACTCAGATTAATTAGATTCTTCTAGAAGAAAATATATCTTAACATAAATAAGGAAAGACTTTCTAGATTTGGAAAGATTTATAAAGATTGTTTCCACTTATGGTTAATCCTATTTTGTCTTATTGATTATGTGTTTACTTAAAATCATTTGATTAGAAAATGTTTATGCAAATGATTAAGTTTGAATGCAAGTAAATATATTTTTCTTTGATCATTAACTACGATTTATAATGCCATATTCACACGTTAAGTGATTTGTCCTCATTGAGTAAACTTACGACTAAATAACTTGTTTACGTAAACTTTTACATAGTATGACATTATATTTGTTATTATCAAAACTCGAAGATCATTAAATAAAAATATTATTTTTACGCGAATATTTGTATTAACAATCTCCTCCTTTTTGATGATGACAAAATATAAACTCATATTTATTAAAAGTTACTAAATAAGTATTTAGTGTTTGAGTTTACATATCTTCTCCCCCTTTTTGTCAAAGCAAAAAGTGTTGTAGAGGCGCGGTTGCAAGTCGTACTTTGACGAATGCTAAGTAACTTTGTGACGAATGCAAAGTAAAAATAAAGAAGAATTTGCAAGTGCTCCCCCTCGGTGTATGCTCTCCCTTGTTTGGGGCACCAAGGAATCAAGCTGTGGAGGCGTGCTACAAAACAAAGTTAGTTGACAAGCAAATATATATAGCAACAACACATGCATATATAAGCAATAAACAACCATCATCGTCATAACACCACAATTAATATTGTTAATTCTATTATAAGGGAAATAACATAAAGTTAGGCATAAAGCTAAAATAAACTAAAAAGACATCGACTAGAAAAATTAAAAATAACATCTAAAAATCCCAAATCTTGGGATAAATGCATTTCTACCATATAATTTGTAGGGTTGACGAAACACCAAGGTGGTTTTAGCGTGGAAAGTATGGTGGGTTGGATGAAGATCAAAGGTGATGTCAGATGTAGGAGAACATGTAGTTGACTCGGTTTTGAAGCATGTGGATTTCATGCCTAGTGGTACTACAACGTTGACAAAACATGTTGTGAAGGTGAGGCATATTGTTGGGAATTATGCATTCCTGACTTAGTACCGCTAGTTATATTACTTAGTACCGCTAGTTGTAATTAGTACTGACAGTACAAAGTGTTAAGTACTGATCAGTTAGTTAGTACTGTTAGTATAAAATAGTTAGTACCGTTTATGAGATATGCATGAGATATCTTAGGAAAGGATATGCATGATCTTTGTACGCATTTTGTAAAGCCCATTAGGGTTTCCTTAGTCTATAAAAGGAACCCTAGGCATAGTTAGTAGAGATAGTTCTACACAGATCATAGAGATCGAATAGTAATCATAGTTTGTAATCTGTAACCTAGGCAGATTCAAGGTTTAATATAAAAGTTCTTTTGTGATATTCAATATTGTTCTTCTTAGCATTATTGATTAGATTCCGCATAATCAATAGTGTTTACTCAGTGTTTCATTATTGTTGCTTTAGAATTATCTAAAGGAGCAAACTCTTTGCAAGCTGAAGGTTAAGATCTATTCAGTAAAATGATCCAACACATATCATTTGGATGTATTAAATCCAAGATGTTGTTTGGAGGGTTAGGAAAATCTTGATTTCCTAGGTTTTATGGTAGGTTTTGATGGTTTTCTAGTTTAGGAGCATTGTTGTTGATGTTAACAAACAATGGTTGAGGTGATGGTGGATGTTTAAATCCGGGTGGTGGACGTTTAAATCCAGGTAGTGGATGTTTAAATCCGGGTGGTGGATGTGAGACTAGGGCTGCAAGCAAGCCAAGCTTTTATCAAGTAACTCAAGGTTGAACTTGAGATTGACTCGATCGAGCCGAGCTTTTATCGAGCTCTAGCCTAAGCCTGAGCCTAATAAACAAGCTCGAAACACATAACGAGCCGAGCTCAAGCTTTCAAAAGCTCGACCTCGAGCTTTTATCGAGCTTTTATGTACATAAATATTTTTATGATACATATTTACAAAAAAAATGTAATGCTAATATTAATTTTGGTATAATAGTTAAATACTTATCGTAGAATGATATTTAAACACTAATGCTTAAATGTTTTGTATAAATCCTTTATGCTTGAGTCCATCACGTATTTTATTGACGTTATTGATAAATATGGCTATCAAATACAACATTTATGAATAAATTCAATCTTTTTAAGCCGAGCTAGAGCCTTATTCGAATATTATTCGAGTCGAGTTCAAGCTTTGATGATTAAGGCTTGTCGAGCTATAGAGCCGAGCTTAAGCCTAACTTGTGATTTTTGAGCCAAGATCAAGCCCTGTCAAGCTCGAGCTCAGCTTGACTTGATAGCTTCCTTATGTGAGACACGTGGTGGTGACGATGGATTTGAAGGGCCCTATGGCCAATTATCCATGGTTGACACATATGGGTCATTTGGTGATAAATGTTATGGTAGAAGTTCTTGGGTTCGAGTTTCATTAGTATGACAAACATTAGCTTTGGTGGTGGAGCAACATGAGTTGGTGTTGGTGACTCACTTAGAGATGATGAACTGGATTGATAGGTGCTCCTACTAGAGGTGGATTTTGATGGTGCATGTGGAGGTGAAAGAGATTTCTTTCTTGGAGGTGGTGATGGTGTTCTTTCATTTTGTTGTTCCTCTCTTAAGGATTCAAGGTTTGCATAGGTAGGGGATTTGAAACTAATTCATGGTGATGAACTAGTGACAGGCGTGTGTAAGAATTGTATGAAATGTGGAGAAATTTAAGGTTGAGGGTGATGATTATATGGTAGAAGTGATGAAGTGTTTTACATGGAGGTTCTTCAATTATATGGAAGTTATGATATATCCTAAGGTTTAAAATCTCATGTAGGATCATATAGCATGATTATAAGATAAAGTGGAAAAAGTTAAAAAGCAAGAAATTTAGAATTTTGGCGCCTGGCCTGGGGAGACACGGATCTACCAAAACAACGTCGAATCTCAGACATGGGAGATCCATAGATCCGTGTTGGCCTAAAAATGTCCAGAACCAGGTTTTGACTGCCAAAACCCAAACCATGAAATCATCTAAAGCAGTCATAAACTAACATAAGAAATCCATCATACATAGTTTAATAATCCTACACATTAAGATCTTACTATTAAAAGCACATAATATGAGTTGAAATAAAATAGATTAAGGATTATATTATGTTAGTTATTCCTCATCACTTGATGTTCCATAATCACTATAGTAGTGATCATCATAGTCTCCAATTGCAGCCATCACATGGGGAATAAGCAAATATTTTGGATTTCAAAGAGGTAGATTAGCATCAGTGAGATATCAAAACACACGAATTAGGAACATGTCGTATGGCAGGGGAGTGCTTGGTAGGTTTCGAATGTTTGAAATTCGTTTGGCAATGAAGTAAGCAAGGTTGTAAGGTTGACGTGTCTCAAGACAATACAGGAGATGGCAAGTGGAAGCGGAGAGATACTTAGAATATTCTCCTAAGCTTAACATATTTTGTCGAAAGATTTCCTAGAATTTTCTAAGTTGTGGCTTAAGTTCGAGTTTATGAATTTTGTTTCTTACTTGAGGTGTGATGTTTTTTGTGGTTTATCTTGAGGTATTGATTGAGTTCACTCACAAAAGGGATTTTTGAATGATAAGGCCCTTGGGATTCTCGATTAGTTCTTAAGGAGATTAGAGAGCTATCAATGGAGTAGGAACATTGTCAAGAATGAGGAATCCCAAGAAGTTTGACAAATATTTCGAGACGAAAGACAATTTCAATTCCTTGAAACCAAAATTGAATGGAGAATGTGATATCCTCATTTTGAATGTGATTGACACTAGAGTAGAATTCTAAAACAAATCTAGGACAAATGGGTTCATCAAGATTGTATATGTGATAAAGACCCATACGATTGAGTTTGGTTTTTATATTATCATATGTGTAATAGTACGGAAGAACACTACGTCCTTTATGAATTCCATGTGACTCAAGATTTATGAGTGTTTCAACCATATTTGGTGGCGTTGAGTTTTCATTAGAAATTTTTGGTGAATAGGCAACGGTTTGTTGAAGTTCATGATGAAACATTTAGCACATGATCTCACCTATAAATAAATTCAGTTGATTAAATCAAAGTGAATTCTTAATCAACTATGTGTGTGTCTATATGTAAACAATGTGGAGGTGTGGTTTGCTTGAATCAACCAAAAGAAAGATAATAATAGTATTAATCAAACTTTAAGGCACTCCTAAGGTTAATATTGCTCAATGTGAAAGAATCGAGAATGCACATGAATTGAGCACTTAGATAAACATTCATGAGATCAAATGTATGATGAAAAATGTTTTTACGTTGTATTAACAATGAAGTCAAACAACATATGTTTCGAAAAATTCCTAGTTGTGAGAATTTTGTTTGAAAAATATAATTTGGGGTTTTGCCGAAATTTGATTTTGACTAACTAATTCAATTGTGCAAACCCAATAACTACGGGAAGCAAAATAGTTATACATTACTATATCCTAGTCTAAGTTGTACATAAAATACACAAAAAATCAATATCCCCAAATTATTTGATTTTGTGCAAAATTGAAAACCCTAGATTTAGAATTGAGAAGAAATTAAGATGAAATCACTTACAATTGTTGTTTTGTATTGTTGATTTGTTGTTGATCTTAGTGATTTAGTGCTCCAGTTGTTGATTTGATGATGATTTTGATTTAGGGTTTTGAGTTTTTGTTCGTATTCAGGTGTTTGGATAAAGTTTATGTGGTCCCAATTGTTTAAACCTGATATGTACTTGCTATTTCTGACACACGAATCTACCAAAATAGGGGACGGATCTTCCTATGGTGGATTCGTAGATCCGCGAGGGGCCCAAAATAGACCGAGTATGATTTTAGGCATTTAGAGAGTTGGTTTTATTGTTTTGGCAATTGGAGTGACTTATAGATGTTATAAGGGATGTGTGTATAAATGTTTGGAGTCGACGTTCAAGTTTTGAGCATAACGTGAAAATTGTCGTGAATTTCTTGATGGAATTTCAACAAAGTCGATCCTACTAGGTGTGTGTTAACTTTTAGCATATTTTTTACCATTGCTAATAACACAAGCATTATGAACATTTAGACCTAATAAAACATCATCAACACAAGTGTGAATTGTAATTCGATGATTATTCCTTTTGTCTTTTTAATTGATTTTGTAATTTCATGTAATAACCACAAATGGTTATACATGTAGACATAGAAAATATCTATGGTCATTTTATTGATATTTTCATAATCTAGTAAAATTCTAATCTCGATTATGTTCATGATTTGAAATTTGTAATTAGAACGTGTAATGAGAATTAACATCTTTTGAATAATGATTAATTTCTTCATTAGATTTCCGTTTACGAACATTTTTAGGAGGATGGAGGTTCACTATCAATGATGAGTTCCATCATTCCTAATCCTAATCTTAAATAATTAAATAGTTCGCGTTTTAAAGGCTTAGTTAATATATCGGCTAAGTTATCTTTGGATGCAACTTTCTCGATAGAAATGTTGCCCTTTTGGACGTTGTCACGAAGGAAGTGGTGACGAATTTCTATATGTTTAGTTCTAGAGTGTTGGATAGGTTTTTTACTTAATTCGATGGCGCCTTTATTGTCGCACATGATCGAAATGTTGTCGAGTCGTATGTCGTAGTCGATGAGAGCTTGTTTCATCCATAGTGCTTGTTGACACGCCTTTCTGGCAGAAATGTATTCGGCTTCGGTCATGGAGATAGCAAGGGCCGTTTGTTTCTTAGAGAACCAAGATGTTAGACAACATCCCATGAACGTACAAACGCCACTAGTGCTCTTTCGATCAACGTAGTCGCCCGCGTGGTCGGAGTCGGTGTAAACGATAGTTTCTATACAGGTTCCTTTTGGATACCATAATCCTAAGTGAATAGTTCCCCTAATATATCTAAATATACGCTTAACAGCTTCTAAGTGGGCAGTTTTAGGATTTTCTTAAAAAGGCGCACATAAGCAAAACTAAACATAATATCGGGCCTACTTGTAGTTAAATAAAGTAAACTACCAATCATACCTCGATATTTAGTGATATCCATGAAGTCGGCTTCGTCATCCTTGGTGAGCTTGATCTCCGTCTACATCGGCGTCTTGGTTGATTTGGAATCTTCCAACCCGAACTTCTTTAACATCTCCTTGATGTACTTGGATTGATTGAAAAATATCACGTCTTCCATTTGTTTTATTTGAAGACCCAAGAAGAAGTTCAACTCCCCCATCATACTCATTTCAAATTTGTCGTGCATGATTTTTGCGAAATCATCACACAAGTTTTGACACGTGGATCCAAATATAATGTCATCGACATATATTTGAACAATGATGAGATGTGATTTAAATTTCTTTGTAAAAAGAGTATTATCCACCATTCCTGTAACACCCCCAAAATGGATCGCAGCAGAATATGGGTCTGAGGGTGATACTTCATAGATCAATAACACAAGATATATATAAGAACGACCAAAAAGTCGTTTAAAACCGATACATTGGATTTAGCAAAGTATTTTTTACAAAAGCCCGAAGCTTCACTTGTTCAAAATACAAATTACAAAGATTCTAGTTCATAACAAATGCTTCTCAAAATGTATTGCAACCAAATCTTTATGCATGATACATCTAAAATATAACCACCAATGTATCCCTTGCACCTCATGCCTTATTGACCTCCTGAAAAACATTGCTTTAAAACGTCAACAATAATGTTGGTGAATTCATAGGTTTGTAAAATGTATAATGTAGGACCGCAATATTTTCCCTATGATAATGCAACAGATGCAAACATCATAAAATGTAATTACGTTTCCCTAAGCTCATGACACTGAAGCTCGACATGTATGAATTGCAATATAAATTTCCAACATTACCCGTGAGGATGTTCTAAACCGCAACATCCTATGTCCGACATGGTATACGTTCG
>BQNB010000051.1:65000-76484 GCA_026074375.1 Tanacetum coccineum
ACTCGGAGGAAGAAGAAGAGGAAGCAATGGCGGAAACAATGGAACAATACATGAGCAAGACCCGAACGGACTATGGATCAAGAGTCGCTAGGCCTAAAATTGATAACAAAAATCAATTTGAACTGAAATGACCAATTTCTTAAGGATCTTCGAGAAAACACATTTAGCGGTTCGGATAATGAGGATGCAAATGAACACATTGAGAAAGTTCTCGAAATAGTTGACTTATTCCATGTTCCTAACATCACTGTGGATCAACTAATGCTCCGAGTCTTTCCTATATCCTTACCTAGAGCCGCAAGTGATTGGCTAAGAAACGAACCAACTGGTTCAATCAAAACTTGGGAAGATCTTAAAAACTAAGTTTTGTGAACAAATACTGGCACATCTGGTCGAACTGCGAAGAAAAATGGAGGGAAATACAACTTTTCTGCAAGGCCGAATGAAACCCCTTTATCATCCATGGGAGCGCTTTAAGGACTCTTGATATAATGTCCTACACTATTTGGACTAAGATGCAGGAGGTGATTTTGTTCCTACCCCCAATGGGTTGGGATGTTTCAAACAACGACAGTTTCTTGACTCAGAGGTACTGTTCCAATAAGACTGTTGCAGATGCCAAAACACCATCTAAGAAATGGCTGAATACTCTCAAAAATGGCATAATGGAACATCTAGAGGAAGAAGCGAGACTTCTGACGGATTAGCTGCTATACAAGCACAACTAAACAATCTGGGAGAGGTTCAAGAAGGTGATATGAAAAAGTTACTATGCTGCTTAGGTTGGATGCGAACAATGCAAAGGAACCCCATTACACCCAAATTGCCCACAAATAGAAGAAGGGAAAAATCCTAGAAGAATCTTTACTAACAAGCAATTTGGTGGCTTTTCAAGGAGGGGGATATAGAGCAACAGCTCCAGGGTACTATCAAAGGAACAACGCCAATCCTTCGTTCCAAGAATGAAGGCAAACTATGGAAGATACCCTGAGCAAATTCATGAGTGAATCAGAAAAGAAACACGAAGAAAACTCTAACTTGATCAAAGAAATAGAGGGCTTCGACGATGTTGCTATAAGGAACCAAGGAGCATCTGATCAAAAAACTTTAAGAAAATTCAAAAGCGGGCAAATGAGCAAGGTACTATAGTAGAGAGGATTTGAAAGCCTACCAAGCTCAACTGAAACAAACCCAAGAGACCAAGTTAAGTTGATTTCAACCACCATTGGAGCTGATTCAAACTCGATACGCCGTATTGGATCTAACCAATACGTCGTATCCGCTGGACAGAACAGTACACTGTTATACAAGTCACGACAAATGATGGTTCCTTTTCCAAGTCGTTTGGATAATCATTATTGTGAAGAAGAGGGGAAATATGGACCAAAATTCACGGAAGCTTATGGAGCTTCACTTATCAACAACACCATACCCGAAAGGAAAAAGACCTAGGGAGTTTCACTTTACTTTGCTTTATTAATGATTTCTATTTTGACAACGCCCTTGTTGACTTAGGAGCTAGCATTGATGTTATGCCTCTCTCGACCTAACTTAACTTAGGATTAGGCGAATTAACTCACACTAGGTTGACAATGGAATTGGCAGATAGGACAGTGAAATATCCAAAAGTAATTGCTGAAAACGTACTAGTAGGAATTGGCAAATTTACTTTCCCGGTAGACTTTATAATTCTTGATATGCCCGAGGATATCAAAGTGCCCTTGATCCTTAAAAGACCATTTTTGTCTACCGCCCGTGCTAAGATTAATGTTTACAAAAGAAAGATTACTTTTAAGAGTGGGGAAGAAAAATATTATTTTCAATATAGTGTTAAAATCTGCTAGTAGTATAATTAAGAGGGTCTACATGCTAAGTTTGAGAGAACAAATGGAACTTGATTTAGAAGCTAGGTTTATAGGAGAGACTTTGGTGTTAAATATATCATTAGACCCTTTCTCAGAAGATTACATTGAATTAAATGATTTGAATGAACCATTTGAGCTTAGAAGAAATCAAGGTGAAGATTTAATGCCCACCATTGAGGAAGGTGAGGTAATTGAGGAATTTAGAACTAGGGATGAAGATCTTGATACAGGAATTGATGAGTACCCTAGTTATTATGATAAAGATAAGAAAATCCGTATAGATTGCGCTCATAACTTAAAGTTTTCATGCATGATAGGATTTGAATTTACTCGCGCTAACTTTTTCCCATTATTGTATGTCAACGTAATGTCAAGAAGATTTCATAATTCGATAATGGAAAATAAGATGGTGTACAAAGGGGATAATGTTGTAGGAGCCTTAATGGATGTGCATGTCTTTGTTGGAACTTTTTTTGTTATGACTGACTTTGAAGTTTTGGAAAATATAGATGCTTATCGTGATGATGGAATGGGTGATTTTATTTTTGGCGAACCATTCTTAAGAGAAGTTGGGATTAAAACAAAATGGTTCGAAGGGATTATTACCCTTTACAATGGTGATGATGAAGTAAGAAACCAAATGGTGCGATCACATCCGAGGTTTAAACGCCACACTAATGAACAATGCAACAAGATCCTACCATTACTAAAGGTAAGTGAGAAAGATGAAAGGAATGGAATCTCGCATGCATACCAAAAGCTTAAGAGGTTCTACAAAGGAGTTTTGAATCTAGGACCCGATTACATTTGAAATGCGAAGATGGAAGAATGGCTCACACGCGGGCACATTAGCGGGCATTAGTTAGAGTAAAAGAGAAGCTGAAGAAAAGTCTAACTTAAAGACTTTGCTATAAACAAAAGTGCTTCCCGGGAAAAAACCCAAAATGTTATTTAATTTTGTTATCGAGTCTGTCTTCCCAGACTTCAATATGGCGTATCTGCCCCATATCATACGGCATATTGATTGTCTGGACGTTATCAGTCTTTATTTTTATGCACTTTAAAAACATTATTGTTAGTTCCAGCGAATATGCCATATCCATTTATTTGATACGCCGTATCCATAGTCTGATCCGTATTTAGTTTGTTTAGTTTAGTTTAAATTAACCGTAGGTACCAAGATAGGAATGCACCTATTTTTTTACACATGACCTCGTGAAAGAAATATCGACAAATATTGGTGGAGAATTTAAAAATCTAGAGATCTTGAAGTGTTGGAGTCTTGAAACCTCAAGACGGCTGTTCAACATGAAATCTTGCTCATAAACGCAACTTGGAGAATCTACCGAGCAAATATCAGGGGAGTTTCTCATTCTAATTCTTTTTAAATTCCCGTATTTAATGTTTTATATATACAACGAGGACGTTGTATAATTCAAGTGGGGGGATGGAATTAAAATGTTTACTTGTCCTAATTTTCACACTGAAATGCTTAAATTATGCTCAAATTTAAAAAAAAATCAAGCATACTTTTATGAAATTACATGTTACATAACCCACACACAATAACCCTTGTTAGATATTGTAAGGATTTAGCCTTTCTGTTTCCAAATGTTTACCCAAATTCCACAAAATATGAGTGTGTCAGTGATGTTGTAGACTTTAGAACTTGGCTTGGTATATCTATTCGAGACCACAATAATGAGTATTATGGATTTAATTGTGAGTGACTTGTTTAGATTGTTAAAATTTAGGATTTACAACCAAATCGCCTTTAAGTGTTGTTTATTACTAAACTACGACCGGTTAGTTAACTCCGTTAAACCCTTTTATCACTCTCATCTTTAAAGTGATTATCCACTAGAACAAACCGTAGAGCCAATCCTTTAGGATTGGACAACCATATTTGTTTTGTTACACCTTCACCTTATACATACCCTGTAGATTAAGTCTATTTACAGTTGCTAGCTGCTTAAAGTGTAAAGTACGTATTTCCTAAGTCTTGTGTCATTTTCTATATTTGGTACTGTTGGAAGAAATTTGCACATTGCAAATGGGAATGTATAAAGTAGTTAAGCTCTTGTATTTTTACTACCATCACAATTAATGGTATGTTCGAAGAACGAAGAATTACCGAAGGAATTATCCGAAGTTACTATGATCGTGAAGATGGTGGAATTACACTGAGTTTCGTAGTTAGTATACGTTTAAAAAAAATTTAGAAAATCTCAACAAAAAAGATACGAAAAGGTTTGAAGATAATCGTTTCGCAAAAGCATTACCGAAGGAACCATACAAAGAATCGATTATTCGTTGATACGTTCAGAAAAATCAACGATATAGAGTATTGTATAAAGTGGTAGATATCACCACTTATCTTGTAAAACATGTAAAGTATGGGATGTAAGGGTGTTGAGACTTGAAAGACTTCAAGGACACTTATGGTTTCTACTACACAGGTACATAATGGAAATTATACTAAGTAGTTAGTACTGGTAGTATAAAGTTACCACTGCTAGTTACTACTGTTAGTATAATATTTGTACTGTTAGTATGAAGTTACTACTGCCAGTAGAAGTTAAGACTGCTCAGAGTTGAAGACTGAAAATATGCTAAGTTATTAATGCTGCTAGTACAAAAGTTACTACTGTTAGTGTAGCTTAGTACTGTTAGTATAACTTAGTACTGCTAGAGTAAAGTTACAACTGTTAGCATAAAGATTAGTACTGCTGGTACTTACTACTGCTTATGCTCAGTTAGTGCTGCTAGTTATAAAGATACAACTGTTGCTAACTTACAACTGCTTGAAGACTTACTACTATCAAGAGGATAAAGACAGAGTAAAAAGATAAAGCGTGTGTAGAAAACAAGAGTACCTATGAAGATAAGTATTAAAGTTATATTTGTAAAAGATATGATTGTCTGTAATTATAGAAATGATTATGATATGTTAGGAAGGTATTGTAAACCGTGTAGGACTCCTTAGTGTATAAAAGGAGGTCCTAGAGTATAGAAAAAGATATCAGTTCTCATAGCATTTATCCATAGAATTCTTAGAGCTTCAAGGTTTTGTAAACCCTAACACTAATTCAGAGTGTTCGTTAATATAATTGAGGCTGGAAGTTTTGTTACTGTTTCATTGTTTGCTATTCAATTGTTATTATTCTTCTTAACATCAATTCTAGATTCCGCATAGTATTTGATATTTAATAATCAAAGTTTCTGTCATAGTAGTTTTGGATTTATCCAAAGTTGCTAACCTTACATCAAGCTAAGGAGGACAAGATCGGTTTTAAGGATCAACAAGTGGTATCAGAGCTTGTTGTGAAGCTTTGAATAAGAAGAATCAACCTCTTTTTCAAGATCTATTTTTTTGTGACAAGATAGAGGTAGGAACCACCACAAATAATAATTTGACTGCAAGACTGCCTCTTCTCAACCCAGGAGACTATGACCTCTGGCTTATAAGGATAGAACAATACTTCCTGATGACTGACTACTCTCTATGGGAAGTAATCAAGAATGGAAACAAAGTGCTTAAAAGGACGGTTAGAACAGTTGAACAGGAATATGAACCAACTTTTGTTGAAGAAATACATAAGAGAAGGAATGAAATGAAAGCAAGAGCAACCCTGTTGATGGCACTTCCAAACAAAGACCAACTAAAGTTCCACACATATCAAGATGAAAAGTTGCTAATGAAGGCTATAGAGAAAAGGTATGGAGGGAACAAGGAGTCCAAAAAGGTTCAGAGGACACTTCTCAAACAACAATATAAGAACTTTGCTGCATTAAGTTCTGAATCAATAGATCAAACCTTTGATAGGTTACAAAAACTCATTGGACAGTTGGAGATCCAAGGAGAAGTGATCAATCAAGAAGATATGAACTTAAAGTCGCTGAGAAGTCTTCCATCTGAATGGAAGTATCATGCTCTAATTTGGAGAAACAAGGCAGAGATTAAAACCATCAGCTTAGATGACTTGTATAATAATCTGAAGATATGTGAACCTGAATTAACAGGTTCATCAAGCACAAGTCAAAATACACATAATGTAGCCTTTATCTCTAACAGCATTAATAACATAAACAGCACTCACAAGGGAGATGATTCTTCTCATGAAATTAGTACTACTCAAAGTACTACTCATACTCATCATAATGGTAGTAACATTGTATGTCTGGATAATCTTTGTGATGCTGTGATTTGTGCCTTCCTTGCAAGTCAACCCAACTGTCCTCAACTTTCTCAAGAAGGTCTGGAACAACTTCATCCTGATGATTTGAAAGAAATCGATCTTCAATGGGAGATGGCCATGCTGACAATCAGAGCAAGAAGATTTATCAAAAGAACTAGGAAGAACCTAAACGTAAATGGTCAAAGAGTTAGTTTTGACAAGTCAAAAGTGGAATGCTTCAACTGTCATAAACATGGGCACTTTGCCAGAGAATGTAGGTTTCTAAGAAATCAGGAGTTCAAAGGAAGAGAAAATAATACAAGAACTATTGCAGTGGAGACTCCTACTCAGAATGCCTTGATAGATCAAGATGGAATTGGAGGATATGATTAGAGCTACCAAGCTGAAAAAGAACAACCAACAAATCTTGCATTGATGGCATTTACATCCTCTGGAAGCTCTTCTAGTTCAGAATCTGAGGTAGATTCTTGTTCTAAATCATGTATGAAAGCTTATGCTACTCTTAAAGAGCAATATGATAATTTGTCTTCTGATTACAAAAAGTCTCAATTTAATTTGTTATCTTATAAAGCAGGTCTAGAATCAGTAGAAGCTAGACTAGTTCATTATAAGAAAAATGAGACTGTGTTAGAAGATAGCATAAATGTCTTAAAAATTGAGGTTAGACTAAGAGATAATGCCTTAGATGTATATAAATTGAATTTGGAAAAAGCTAAACCAAAAAGAGATCAGTTAAAACAAACATTAGAAAAGTTTCAAAATTCATCAAAGTCTTTAAATGAAATACTAGAATGTCAAGTAATTGGCAAGTTTAAAAAGGGACTAGGATATGATATAGCTACTGCAGCTTCTCCTGCAGTAGAAGGTTTTGTGAATTTAACTGATAACTCTGGATCAGATAAGGCGTATCATGCAGTTCCCCCACCTCTAACAGGAAATTTCATACCTCGCAAACCTGATCTAACTTTTATAGATGAAATTGTAAAGAGTGAAAATTTAGATGTTACTACTGTTGTTACACCTAGCAATGTTAAGACAGTTGCAGATAAGGATATTTCAAATACAGTTGAATCTAATGTTGTTAAGATGGACAACACTAGTGCACCAATCATTGAGGATTGGAACTCTGATGATGAAAGTGAGATAGATTATACTATTGTACCTAGCATTGAAAAGACAAAATCTGTTAAGACTGTTAGGGAAACAGATGCTGCTAAACAAAATCCTACAGGGAACCAAAGAAATTGGAACAATCTTATGTCCTAAAGACTAGGAAATGATTTTAAAATGACAAATAAAGCTTGTTATACTTATGGCAGTTTTGAGCATCTACATTATGTTTGTGATAAAAAGGTTGCAAGGCCTGCATGGAACAACTCAAGAAGGGTGAATCACAAAAAAATTTCTAATAAAATGTCTCACCCTCACCCCAAAAGAAGCTTTGTTCCACAAGCAATCTTAACTAGGTCAGGGAAACTTAGTAATGCTAGTGCATCAGTTAATACTGCTAACACAAAATCAGTTAATACTGTTAGACCAGTTAATACTGCTGCCTCAAAACAAACTATGAATCATCCTAGACCTATAAATAATACTTTCAAAAGAGGATATTCACAAAGTTCAAGGCCTTTTAACAGATATTTTGCAAACAAGAATAGCATTACCAAAACAAATGCTAATATTGTCAGTGTAAAACATACTACTGCTAGGGATAGAGCAGTAGTAAGAAATAAAGGTAAAGGGGCTAATGCTGTTAAGGCCTCAGCATGCTGGGTTTGGAAAGCCAAAAATAGTAGTGCATCATCTACATTCAAGAAATTTTCTTACATTGATGCACGAGGCAGATCCAAGTCTATAATGGCTTGGATCCCTAAAAAGATCTAAATCTCTTATTTCATGTGCAGGATAACCCACAATAAAAGGAGTATAAGGAAAAATCAGTTATTGACAGTAGTTGTTCCAGGAACATGACAGGAAATAAGTGCTATCTTGATGAATATGAAGATTATGATGGTGGTTTAGTTTCCTTGGTGATGGTAAAGGCAGAATATATGGTAAAGGTAAAATCAAAACAAGAACATTGGATTTTGAGGATGTATACTTTTGTAAGGAGCTTAAGTATAATGTGTTTAGTGTGTCATAAATATGTGATAAAAAGAACAATGTTCTTTTTACTAACACTGGGTGTCTTGTCCTATCTTCTGACTTTAAGCTACTTGATGAAAGTCAAGTATTGCTGAAAGTCCCAAGAAAAGACAACATATACAGTGTTGACCTAAAGAGTGTTGTTCCCGCTGGAGATTTAACTTGTCTCATTGCTAAGGCCACAATTGATGAATCTAATACATGGCATAGGAGGCTTGGGCATATTAATTTTAAAATAATGAATAAACTTGTGAAGGGAAACCTTGTCAAAGGTTTACCTTCAAAGATTTTTGAAAATGATCATTCTTGTGTTGCTTATCAGAAAGGAAAGCAACATAAAGCCTCGTATAAGACCAAGCTTGTGAATTCAATCAGCAAACCCTTACATATGCTTCATATGGACATGTTTGGTCCTACAAATGTTAAGAGTTTAATGAAGAAGTCTTATTGCCTAGTAATCACTGATGACTTTAGTAGATTTTCTTGGGTATTCTTTTTAGCCACTAAAGCTGAGACTAGTGGGATTCTAAAGACCTTCATAACGGAAATAGAAAATCAACTAGATCATAAAGTAAAAGTTATCAGGAGTGACAATGGAACTGAGTTTAAGAATAGTATAATGAACCATTTTTGTGAAATAAAGGGGATTAAGAGGGAAGTCAATGTAGCTAGGACTCCTCAACAGAATGGGGTAGCTGAAAGGAAGAATAGAACACTGATAGAGGCTGCAAGAACAATGTTAGTAGAATCTAAGTTGCCAACCACCTTTTGGGCAGAAGCAGTTAATACGGCTTGCTATGTGCTAAATAGGGACTTAGTCATTAAGCCTCATAACAAGACACCTTATGAACTTATTCATGGAAGACCTCCACTGATAGATTTCATGAAACCTTTTGGGTGTCCTGTTACCATCTTAAATACCAGGGATCATCTAGGAAAGTTTGAAGGTAAAGCTGATGAGGGATATTTTGTTGGATATTCTGTGGTTAGTAAAGCTATGAGAGTTTTTAACAAGAGGACTAGGATTGTTGAAGAGACCTTAAACATTAGATTTCTTGAAAATTTACCTAATGTGAAAGGAAATGGACATGACTGGCTTTTTGATGTTGATTCTTTGTTAATATATATGAACTATGTGCCAGTTGTTGCAGGGAACAAAATTAATGGTATTGCAGGAACCAAAGATAACACTGTTGCAGGTCAAGCTTAAAAGGAAAAAGAACCTGAACAAGAATACATCCTGATACCTATTTGCACAACTGATTTATTAATCTCTTAAGGTCATAAAGATAGAGAAAAGGATACTAGAATCAAGCTTACAGAAGTAGATGAAAATGAAGCATCAGACACAAGTGGGAAGGATAATGAACCAACAAGAAGTGATTTAGAAAGGTTAAATAAAAGGGAAATGCAGACTAAAAACACTAACAGTACTAATGGTATTAATACTGTTAGTACACATGTTAGTACTGCTAGACCAACAGTTGATACTGTTGTTTCATCACCACCAGTTAATACTGCTAGACCTTCTGTTAATACTACGAATGCATTTAAAGAACATCTTTTTTAAAGATTCTCTACTTTCAAAAATGCTTTTTCCCTTCTACCTGTCCATGTACACAAATTGGAATAAATATACACAGGTTCAACTTATAATCCTTGGTGTGGCATGGTACAAAGTAAATACTACTTAAGGGGAGAGTTTGTTTCATTCAAGGGAGATGAATACAACTCAACTATCAGAGGAAGCTTTGCTTATTGAAGAAGTTATCGAAACACTAACTATTGGTTTAGTTTTGTCAATCATCAAATAGGGGAAGAAATGTTTGGGATTCTGATTTGATGTAGACAAAGTGAATTAAAAGAATGAAAACGAAAAAAGGACTAAATGCAAAAGAAAGTACTATCTCAAAAGATAGAAGATTTTGAAGATCTCCTTAAAGAAGGAAACAAGATCAACATTGATGACTTGCTTAAAACGGTAAAGATCAAGTTATTAATGCTATTAAATAGCATTAATGTAGAATATGAAAGAATTAAATGATGAATTTAATGGATAATTTAATAGTTTCCTAAATTTAGTTATTGAATTTCTTTGTAAAATGTCTTATGTACTACTCTATAAAAATGAGACATAGACGTATCATATTTAAGTGTGTCAACGAAGAAAAATGTAGTCACTAAAGTTTGGTGTGTGTTCTAGAGTGGTTTTTCCATTGTAAACACCTTGAATGATGTTATATCACCACCAAGTATCCATGTTTCATTGATCCTGTTACTAGTTAGAGTAACCGTTCTAGAATTGATCATCTAGAATTGGGGCGAATAGTGAATAATATGAATGAAAAACCTTGTTGAAATAACTTTGTTCATTATGCTATTTCCGCTATGCATTCTTTCATGTTCATTGTTATTTTTCCTAGATAAGTTAGTATCTAAATAACAATCAGAGCTTACAATGATTTTTATAGATTCCCCATATAACTTCACTTCAGACAAACACTCGTGATGTGAATGTAATAAGAGGTTAAAAGGTGAAAATCACAACTCAATTGCTCATACATGATTCATTAAGTTATCATAGGCTTGTATAAGAAACAAAACTACACCGACATGGCGTAAGTACCAGGTATAAAATAGTCAAAAGATGGGACTTTTATTTCAGGTTTTGTAAGGTTAGCCCCCCCCCCTAGAGGGTTAATAAAGGGTGTGAATAAGCATGGTAAATATATACCATATAATGTTGGAACATTTAGTATTATAATATACATGTCGACAAGTCCAAGAAACCCATGTTGCTAGTTACGACAATCCACAAACCCGTGAGGTTATCGAACATCTCATCAATATATCTGGCACAATCAAATTTTATTCATACTTTACTCTTTTTTTACTCTTTTTTTTACTTTTTTCTTATTTTTTTTCTTTACATAACTAACAATTCCCCACACTTGTGATAAGAATACACCACAAAAAATACAAAATAGAAGGTGATCAATCTTCATTTTCATTGAAATGGCACAACTCTTATAACAAAGCATGAACAAACTATGAGCAAAAATCAACCAATCATACCGAGCAACTAGCGACCAACCGTAGGGACTTTCGACAAGGGATAAGGCTAGGCTAAAGGTTATAATTTTTTTAGTGGATGAGAAAAATGAATAGAATGGCTCAGCGGGTTAAACTAGGGGTATCTAAAACTAAATATGAGTGCTAACATAAGGGTTTTATTTGGGTGGTTAGATAATCAGTGTAATTAGCAAAAAGAATAA
>BQNB010000051.1:78595-81095 GCA_026074375.1 Tanacetum coccineum
ATAAGATAAAAGAGTAGCTTAGATAAGCTAGATTTACTCCTAATAAGCTCTAAATCAAATAAGCTAGGATAAGCTTATCAGAGTCTAATAAGCTAGGTGATGGAACTAAATAAGCTAGAATAGCTTATTCGAACAAAGAAAAGAAATATAGAAGAAAAGGAATAAGCTGAAGCTTATTAATGGTAATATAAGCTAGATTCGAAACCGAAATAAGCTGAAAAGAGCTTATTCAGTCATTGGATTAAGCTAGAAGGAAAGGGCTTATTTTTCAAATATGCTAAAGAAAAGAAAAGAAAATAAAAGATTAAGCCAATAGACAATAAGAACTAGGTAACATTACCACAAATCTTCATCTTTTATTAAAGCAATAAGCAAGTACAATAAGCAATAAGTTGTAAAAAGCTTTTACAAAAGATCCTAAATAAACTAAACTACATAAGCTAAAATTTGAGAGAGAATTAAACTATCTAAAAACCTACACTATACTAAATTCCTACACACCAAAAATTGGATCTAGAAGTCCACTTATATAGCCCAACTCCAACTGGGGGTATTTTTGTAAATTTCCATCCCAACCGCCACATTTAATTGCAATGATTGGTTGTCCTAGCTTTGGGATACCCAATCCTCGTACCTCATAACTGTCAGACTGGATATTCTCAGATCCACCAACAGGAGTTCGCCATATCACCTCTGGAAGCTTCTCTACTGCCAAACCAATGATTGGCTCGGATCCCGAGCCAATCATTAAACCTTATAATGAATCAAACCTGCCAACCTAACATGCCAATGATTAGAATACCACGTGTCACCACCTAAGCGGTGCCACATGGCAAGAGTATAATGGGTGGTCGTCACCAGAGCCATCGCCGGAGCCACTAGTCAACGGTGGTGGTCAACGGCGGCCAACAACGGTCAATGGTGGCGGACCACCGTGAACCACCGCCGGACCACCACCAAACCACCGGTCAACGATGGTCGGAACAGTGGTCTGGTAAGGTCGGGTTGGGTCTGGTTTGGATCAGGTCGGGTCAAGGTTCGGGTCGGGTTGCCACGTGGCACCACCTGAGTGGGCCACTTGGCTAACAAGTAAATCACCCAAAGCTGGCAAAGAGAGGAGTCAAACCCAAGACCTTTCCGTCAAAGGTTTAACTCAACCCTCTATAACCAACTGTGCTACACCCAACCATCATAGTATTAAGCAATAAAATTTGTATTTATGGAGAGATAAAGCTGGGCCAGGTCAGTTTTAATAAAGGGTTCAAAATGGTCGTAAAGGAGAAAGTAAGGTACCTATAGATTCGTAATTTCGTGTTCTTTCCAATCGAGTGATCGTGAGATTTTTAAGAGTTCGTTTGAGTCTCGATAAACGTGAAAACGTCATCGAAAGTCACCCGAAATTACCGTTTTGCTTCGTTTTCAATCCTTTGTACTTGTAAGACATAATAACACAATACAAACATATTTGCAACATAACTATCCATATTTTAGTGTTATTAGTCCAATTTAAAGTGTTTTCCTGGGTGTAAATGATGTGTGTTTAAGCACACATCAATGGGTATTATATTTTTAATGATAAAAGCGATTAACAAATATCAAGTTTAGAAGAATTATGGCGTAACTGGCCCGCAGTAGTTACGCCGTAATTAATCATTGTTGAAGATGATATTTGAGCCGAATAAGGGTTACGGCGTAACTGGGTCGATGTAATTACGCCGTAACCAATTTTTATACTAAATGATGGAATGACACGTCAGAAGAGTTACGACGTAACTCGGCCGATGCAGTTACGCCGTAATTATGACTCAGACCGGGGACTAAAAGTGCATATTTTTTTAGGAAGTTTTAAGAATGAAGAGTTACTATAAGGGAAGCTCAGGGGTTGAACTCGTACAAAGCCCAAACTACCTCCTTTATTATAAATAGTCAACGAATGAATGCATATGGATTCATTAATTCATTCAGTGGTGCTTTAGCCGACAAAAAAAAAGGAATAAGGGTTTCGAGCAGTAGGGGTTTGCCATGGCATTCGACTAGAGGATCTCAAACATTAGTCTAGCACGAATTGTAATTATACTTCAACTCTTTATGATTGGATCTAGCAATATAATTAGTTGATGTTGTGATTCTTTGTGTTTTATTTATTGTTCGTCGGCATTTAATTTATTTAATTATCTTTTGATTATTATTTCATGATCTTTCTGTCTTTCTTGCAATTTTAATTGGTTGTCTGTATAGCTTTAGATTCCCTCCGAAGCTTTGTTTTGAGGTTGTGCATGCGTTAAGGACTATATAATCCCAAAGATCCTAGCGCACAATTAACTGCGAGATGACCAATCTTGTTGTTGGCTTACACTTTAGATAGTTCCGGCACATTACTTTAAGGAAACCATTAATCAGTGTGAAGTGAGAATAGGTTAATTCTCCTTGCGAGTCCATTCCACTCAGTAAACATAGGTTAGGTTACAACTTCAGTAGGCTCGAATCGTATGGTCACTAA
>BQNB010000051.1:108595-112152 GCA_026074375.1 Tanacetum coccineum
TTGTTTTTAATTGACTTGCTTGTATCCGCCATGCGTTTTTCAGTATAGTTGACATTGTACTTTTCTTTTGTGCTTTAGTTGGTGGCTTGTTCCTCTTTTCTTGAGCTCCTAATGCTGCAAAGTGTTTTTTTCTCTTCTCCAAGAGTTCTACAAACATTCTTGCATTCTCTTCATATGTCAATTATTCTTGCTCTCTTGCTTGCAATCTTTCATCAAATAACCTATCAGCCTCTATCATTGCCTGCACATTATCCCATGAAATGTAAGCATCTTCAACTTCCTCAGCCTTCTCTCTTGCAAGTCTTTCTTGTTCTTCTTCTTCAGCTTGTAGCTTGAAAGCAAGTTCTTCATCAAGTCTTATTTGTTCTTTCATCTTTAAAGGCTTCTCAAGTCTCCAATCATCTTAGCTTTGCACCTTATCCTTGGATGTTTGCAAGGTTATTGATGTTAGTGTTGTTCTTGTTGTAGATTCATCATGATCTCTAAAAGTAATGCTTTTAGCTTGGGTATTGTTAAAGGTGTTGTTGTGGTTGTCTTCATGCACTGGCGTTGTACCATCAACTTAGGTTTTTAACAATCCTCCATTCAGCCAATGCTTTAAGCCAAAGTGATGCTCTTCAGTAGTAATTGTTGCGTTAGCACTAACTTCAGCATTCTAGATGAGCTGTACTAACTACTTCTTCTAACAACTTTTTCTCTTTGCTCTGGCATAACAAACACTTTTTCACCATCAAGAACACTTATATCAAACGCCAAATCATCACCATACCTCCCCTGAGTCTTATCAACCAAAGTAACCTCTGCATCTTTGTCAATGTCATCTATTTTCCTCCCCTGTTCGGATACATCCTCCTGATCACCCAAACCTTCATCTTCAGAGGAAACAACTTGTGCAGATCTACCAACTTTGAATAGTCTTTTGAGCTTGTAAGTTCTTAACCCTCTTTTCTTTTCTAACCTCTTGACTCTCAACTTCAAACTTGAAATCTCCTGTGCCTGAGCAGTCTTAGTATTTTTCAGGTCAAGGACTCTCTGTTGCAATTTGGTACAAATTTCCATCAAATCTTTGAGTTTTAGACTATCCTCACCACTGAGTGGTGGATCATTGGAATGTGTAGGTACATTTTCCTCATTGGCAGCCTCATCTGCTATAGTGTCTGTAGGACCATTGGATTGAGGAATCTCAGTGTCTTTTCTCTTTGGCTTCCTTGGTTTTTGTTTCTTCTGGGGTTTGAGATGTTGATGGTTGAGTAATAATGGGTGTGTGATAGGGATCAGTAGGATTAGCTAAACGTTCACCCATTTCTTCCTGAGCTTGAACCATCAGGGTTGGAAATAAGGGTGTAACTGCTCCAGAGAATCCTTTCCTAACCCTTTTCATATGGCTAAATACCTTCTTTGTGTGAGAGGGTGTAACAATAATTTCATCATGAGTAGACATATCACCAACTTGTTTATCCAGAAAGACTTGCACAAACCTTGGATACATTAGAAATTTGACACTACTATCCACATTCTTCACCATACTTTCAATGATATACTTAGAAAAGTTGAATTTCTGGTTTGTGGCTAAGCATATTATTGCAGAGGCCATAGTGCTACTAAATTCGTTCCATGCTGTAGACTTAGCACTTAGACATTTCAGAATAGTATGAATCAAAAACTTCCATTGAGGAGAAAAGAAAGCTTTATAGAATGCAAGTTTCTGAGAAGGTTTTTCATACCCTATATGTGTAAGCTGCTCAAAAATAGTTGCATTGGGTAGACAATCAGTACCTTCAACATCTTCCAGTTAAAGATCTCTCCTTATTGTGGATTCAGTGATGATCACCTTCTTCCTATCCATTAGGGCGTGCAACTGAACTTATCCATTAATAGTTTTCACCTTTGCAGTAGCCCAAAACTGCTTAATACATGAAGTATAAATTGTAGGATTAACCGTTAACGCATATTTGATAGGATTCGCATTCAAGAAATCTACAATTTGCTCAAACCCTTCACTTTCAGTGGGTTTAGCCAAGAACGCGACCATGTTGTGTGAATCAACAAACTTTAGAGCAGACATTGTGATGGGTTTTGATAATAA
Source organism: Tanacetum coccineum (assembly GCA_026074375.1). NCBI lineage: Eukaryota > Viridiplantae > Streptophyta > Magnoliopsida > Asterales > Asteraceae > Tanacetum > Tanacetum coccineum. Next base: position 110,682 of record BQNB010000051.1, read on the forward strand.
ATGATGAAATTGAGTTAGGGTTTATGATTAGAGAGTATATGAAAGATTGAAATCGATTAAATGATTGAATGAAACCTTTAATCGAAGTATTTATGAAAATACCCTCAACAACATTAACGTTCGCTAGCAGTAGTAAGTTATGCCTAGCAACATTAACTTTTCAACTGGCAGTAGTAAGTAACCCATCAGTAGTAACTCAGTAGTAAATTAAGCCTAGCATCATTAACTTACAACTAGCAGTAGTAAGTTATGCATAGCAGCATTAACTTTCTCTAGTAGCAGTAAGTTTATGCCTAACAACATTAACTTTGAATCACCAGCATTAACTCCAATTCCTTTCTAATCAGCATTGCCATCATCAAATTAATATTTTAACTTACAAATTCTCTCTGTCTGTTTTTGATTTCTCTCAATTCTTTTAGCTCATAATTCTCTTTGTCTATTTTTGATTTCTCTTAATTCTTTTAGCTTACAATTCTCTCTATCTGTTTTTTATTTCTCTCAATTCTTTTAGCTCACAATTCTCTCTGTCTGTTTTTGTCACACGTCTCTCTTTCTATTTTTCAACTCATAACTTCTCTCAATTCTTTTTGCTCACCATTTTCTTAATCAGGACTTTAAAGATTTAGCATTCCAATACAAGCAATCAGATATTGAAATCTACTTACATCAAATGCTTTTGTAAGCAAATATGCAACATTCTTGTCAGTATGAATCTTGATCATTTGAATTAGCTTCTTTTCATTAGAATCTCTGATAAAGTGATGTCTAATCTCAATGTGCTTTGTTTTTAAATGAAAAACATGGTTCTTAACTATGCATATAGTACTCTCATTATCAATATAGATCTTTATATGCATAAAGTTATACCCATAATCCAGTAATTGATTTTGAATCCAAAGCACTTGGCCACAGTTGTGGAATTAGCAACCACAGTCAACTTCTTGCACTGCCATAAAATCAATCTACACCCTAGGAATTGACAACCTCCTGTTGTGGACTTCCTATCTAAGCTTGCTCATGCATAGTCACTGTCAGTATATGCCACCAAGTCAAAAGGTGAATCCTTAGGATACCAAAGGCCCAATTTAGGTTGACCTTTAAGATATCTAAAAATTCTTTTCACAACATGAAGATGTGACACTTTAGGGTTAACTTGGAATCTGGCACATACACATACAACAAACATTATATCTGGTCTTGAAGAAGTAAGATACATCAATGAGCCAATCATTGATCTATACATGTGTTCATCTACATCTTCACCATCTGCATCTTTGAGCAAAGGCTTATGGGTTTCCATGGGTGTGTTTGCTGTTTTGACATCACTAAAGCCAAATTTCTTCAAAATCTCAGTCACATACTTGTCTTGGCTTATAAAAATCCCATCTTCCTTCTGCTTCACTTGCAGTCCTAGGAAGAATGTGAGTTCACCTATAGAACTCATCTGAAACTTCTTATGCATCATCTT
>BQNB010000051.1:115372-178103 GCA_026074375.1 Tanacetum coccineum
AATGAATTATGAGCCAATTGTTGCAGGTACACAGTCTAATGGTTTTGCAGGTACAAAAGCAAGTGATAATACAGGTCAAGCTAGAAAGGAGACAGAACCTGTCAAGGATTACATTTTGCTACCATTATGGACTGCTAATCCACCATTTTCCCAAGATCCAAAGGGTTCTCATGATGATGGATCCAAACCTTCAAGAGATGATGGAAAGAAGGTTGATGAAGAAAAGGAAGATAATGTTAACAGCACTAACAATGTTAATGCTGCTGGCATAAATGAGGTTAATGATGTTTGTGGAAAAACAAGCATTGAACTTCCAATTGATCCAAATATGCATGCTTTGGAAGATTATAGCATATTTGACTTCATAAAAAATGATGAAGATGATGGTGTAGAGGCTGACATGAACAATTTGGATACAACAATCTAAGTCAGTCCTATTCCAACTACAAGAATTCATAAAGATCATCCTCCCAATCAAATGATTGGAGATTTTCAATCAGCTACACAAACAAGAAACATGTCAAAGAATTCGGAGGAGCATGGGTTTGTTAGTACTATTTAACAAAGAACAAACCATAAAGACCTTCAAATTTGCTTGTTTTCTTGCTTTTTATCATATGAATAACCTAAAAAGGTAATTCATGCATTGAAAGTTCCAAGCTGGATAGAGTCTATGCAAGAAGAGCTTCTACAATTCAAGTTACAAGAAGTTTGGACTTTGGTGGATTTACCAAATGGAAAAAAGGGCTATAGGCACTAAATGGATTTTCAGGAATAAAAAGGATGAAAGGGGAATTGTGATAAGAAATAAAGCAAGATTGGTTAATCAAGGTTACACACAAGAAGAAGGGATTGACTATGATGAAGTCTTTGCCCTTGTTGCAAGAATTGAAGTTATAAGGCTATTTTTAGCTTATGCTTTTTTTAAAGATTTTGTGGTGTATCAAATGGATGTAAAAAGTGTGTTTCTCTATGGGAAGATTGAAGAAGAGGTGTATGTATGTCAACGACCAGGATTTGAAGATCCAGACTTTCCTAATAGAGTATACAAGGTAAAAAAAGCACTGTATAGACTACATCAAGCTCCTAGAGCTTGGTATGAAACCTTGTCAACATATCTGTTGGATAATGAGTTTCAAAGAGGGAAAATTGACAAAACTTTATTCATCAAAAGGTACAAAGGTGATATTTTGTTGGTCCAAGTATATGTGAATGATATCATCTTTTGTTCGACATAAAAGAAGCTATGCAATGCATTTGAGAAGTTGATGCATGAGAAATTTCAGATGAGTTTTATGGGAGAACTTACATTTTTTTGAGATTACAAGTGCAGCAGAAGAAGGATGGCATATTTATTAGTCAAGATAAATATGTTGGTGAAATTCTAAAGAAATTTGGGTTTACAGAAGTCAAGACTGCAAGCACACCAATGGAAACTCAAAAGCCTTACTCAAGGATGAAGATGGGGAGAATGATTTCAAATGTAAGGTTCTATGATTGGTTCATTGATGTATCTTACATATTCAAGACCTGACATCATGTTTACAATGTGTACCTGTGCTAGATGCCAAGTCAATCCAAAAGTTTCACATCTTCATGCTGTGAAAAGGATTTTTAGGTACTTAAAATGTCAACTAGAATTGGGCCTTTGGTATCTAAAAGATTCTCCTTTTAATTTGGTAGCATACACTGATAGTGATTTGCTGAGCAACTTGAATAAAGAAGTTGACAGACAAGGAGGTTTGTCAATCCTTGGAATAGATTAATATCATGGCAGATTGCAAGAAACAGACAGAGGATGCAAATTACACAATAGAATTGAATAGTGGCTGCATCAAGTTGTTGTGGACAAGTGCTATCGGATTCAGAATCAACTACTTGAATATGGTACCAATTATTTTAAATGCATACCAAGATCTTATTGACGAATAACAATACTATTTGCATAATTAAAAAATCATTTTCTCATTTAAAAACAAAGCATATAAGATATAAACATCAATTAAGTTAGGGATTGCAAAGAAAAGAAGATGAATTCAAATGGTCAAAATTTCATACTGACAAAATGTTACAATGTATTTTTGGTACGTTTTTAGTCTTTTAAGTCCGTTTTTAATGGAAAAATAGTATGTGTAATTAAGCACATACCAGTTATCTCTTTATGTTTTTGTAGAGTTTTGTATGAATTAGTACTGTTATTTATGTCATTAAAAGTTTCTGTTGTTAAGTATAATTAGTGCTGCTAGTTATACTTAATACTGCTGAGTTAATATTGTTAGTTATACATAATACGGTTAGGTATAATTAATATTGTGATTATTGTAAAAATTGTTATGGATTGTATTTTCTTGGTTTTTGGACTAACATTTTGCAAAAAAAGAATTAAGAGAGTTGGTGAGAATAAAAATAGAAAGAGAGATGTGTGGAATCAAAACAGACAGAGTGTTTTAATAAGAAAAAGAATTAAGAGAAAAGTGAGCATAAAAACAAAAAGAGAGTTGTGTGATATAAAAACAGACAGAGTGTACAAGTGAGTAAAAGAATTGAGAGATAAGGAGTTAAAATAGAAAGAGAGGACATTTTTTTAATGGATATGCTGTTTAGAATGGAATTGGAGTTAATGTTGGTGACTCAAAGTTAATGCTGCTAGGCATAACTTACTGCTGTTGGTTGTAAGTTAATGCTGTTAGGCATAACTTACTGCTGAGTTACTACTGTTGGGTTACTTACTACTGCTGGTGGAAGTTAATGTTGTTAGACATAAACTTACTACTACTGGTGATGGTTAATGCTGTTGAGGGTATTTTCATAAATACTTCGATTAAGGGTTTCAATCACTCATTTGATCGATTTCATACTTTCGTATACTCTCTATTCACAAACCCTAACTCAATTTCATCATTCATCATTAAAACCCAACACAATGACGACCCTAAAATTTGCTGATACTCATAACATGGTCGCGTTTTTGGCTAAACCCACTGAATGTGAAGGGTTTGAGCAGATTGTGGATTTTCTTAATGCACACACTATAAAGTATTGGTATGTGCTTAATTACACATACCATTTTCCATTAAAACCGGACATAAATGACAAAAAACGTATAAAAAATACATTGTATTTGTATGTTTTCATTTATATTGTGTAGGAAACGGATATCCGACAATAGGACGAAAAATCAAGCCAAAATGGACAAAACCGAGCACGAAATGGAAAAGCGTGAAAAGTCAAAAAGTCAAAGTCAAAGCCAACCCCAAAAACTCAACAGTCAAAGTCTAAGCCGAAACCAAAGAAAACTTATCGGGCCAACCCAACCCTTTTTATTGGGCCAAGTCGGCCCAATAAGCCATCAAGACAAGGCTTATATAAGCCTTTATCTCAAATTGGGCCCATATCCCTTTCTAAATATAAAGATAGCCCAAACTACCAAAAGGCCCAATCCCTTTAAACAAACAGTTATCCCAACAAACCCTTTTACACCAAACGTTAGTCCTTAAGTACTGTGTGTGTAAACCCTCAATACACGTTCAGGGACTAAACCTGCCAACCCACAAAAATGCTTTCATACCACAAGGACTATGGGTGTAATACAATGATACAAATTCAGGGACCAAACTTAAAAATTTCCAAAACTTTAAAACACACAGTAACTACAACCCACTTTCCCGCCATTTACCCTATTTACCCTTCCCTGTTACTTTCCCACCTCATTTACTGTTCACACTACAACAAAACCATCACTTTCCCTTAAACCCCACCCGAAGAAGTCAATGCCATGCTGGCAATCCTACACCATTCTATTGGGCAGAAGACAATGACAAGAAAATCAAGGGTTTTGATCAAAGGACTTGATGACCAAGAAATTTCAAAGGCTGAGATTACTTTTGGATCTCTCTTACACAACAAACACACCTCAGAACCCCCTCAGTGAACAAGCACATGAAGACTTGAAGACTCTTAGTATAAGTAGGGCTAGTGTAGCTTATTTGTATGGGTCGAATTTTGTTAAGTCCAGTCTTGTATTAACAAAGTTTGTCTAATTTTAATACTGTCCTTTAATTACTTGTCATTTAATTTTTTTGTCATTTAAATTATTGCATTGTAATCCTTTTCTCAAGTTAATGAAATTTTTAGCTTTCCTTTAAATATTGTCATTTAAATACTGTTTTTTTAGCTCGTGTATAAGCTTTTGAACCATTGAAAGCTTATATAAACACTTGTTTACCTTTTTGTCTTAAAAAACCAAAAAATCACAAAAATATGTTAAAGATTCATGGAGCATGGTAAATCTTGGATGGCCATGGGTTTAGAGCTTCATAGGAAGCATTAGGACTGGTTTTGGTTGTTAAGTAATTACCAAAAGCTTTGGACCTTTGTGAGTTTCATTTTTCAATTCTTTTGCTTATTACTGTTCATGTGCTTATCTCTGCTTATTTCCTGCTTATTTATGCTTAGTTATGTTTGTTTATGCTTACTTGTCTCTGTTTAATGCTTACATGTTCTTTGTTTTAGTTTTTATTTTAAACTGCCTTTAATTGCTTTTAACTGCTTAGTACTTATTTGCTTATTTTAGTGCTTATTGTCTGCTGAAATTTGCTTATCTTTGCTTAAATTTGATTTGTTACAGTATGTCTTTAAAGTCCTTAGTTCAAATCTTTGCAAATCACTTTGAAAATTGGTTTTTAAAAACTTAAAGGGGTGTTTGGCATAAGGTGTCAAAGTGGGTCAATTTGGCTTAAAAATCATTTGGGTCACTTGGCCATCTTTAACAAGCTTTCTTTAAGCCATTAAAAGCTGTTTTTAAGAATTTTTAAGTTTGAATGTTTGTTTTTAAGTTTTTTTTCTAAAAGTTGTTTAAGGCTGTGGTGACAAAACAATTTTGAAATATCTTATTGGATTAAGACTTTTGAACCAGCTTTTAAATAGTGTTTTAGTGTTGTTTTTATGTGTCAAATGCAGTAGTGAAATGCCCTTTTAGTTTACTTTTGTTTAGTCAAAAATTTGTCAAGTCATTTTGTTAGTTTTAAAAGTTCCTTTTTCAAATTCAAAATTAGTTTACTTAAAATTGTTTTTAGCTTCTGCCTTTTTGAGCATAAGCTCATTAGTTTTCAATTTTCATCTATTTTAACTAATTTTCCAATTTTACCATCTTTTACTAGCTTATTTTATAGGCGGCATAAGCCATGTTGTCTTTTAAAAGAAAACCAAAAAGTAGACGATCTGTGTAAACCAACCTTTTCTTAAGCCTTATTAGCAGCTTATTTAATTTTCAAACTATTTTCTAAAAGATGTTTTAGAAAGCTTAAAGTATAAGCTTTTCATTGGTATAGGTCTCATACCCATAAGGTTCCATTAAAGAGCTTAAAAATAAGCTCAAAAGTGGTCCCTTAGGCTGTTTGCCTGCCAGTTTTAGCAAAAAGTGCTTATAGCTTTTTAAAGCTTTTCTGTCTGATTTCTTGGCTTATCTTTGTTCACATTTGCTTATTAGATGTAGGAGCTTATCTGTTAGTGCTTATTATTGTTTCCCCTTAGCTTATTTGTGCTTAAAAGACCAAACAGTTTAAGCCATTAGTTACTTAGTGTAAAAAGCCATTTCTGCCAGTTTTTTTGTGTGCTTATACCAGCTTATTTTTAAGAATTATAAAAAGTCATTTTTTTAAACTTTGTTATTTTAGCATTTTTAATAAGTTTGCAAAAAGAAATTTAAAAAAAAGTTTTTTTTTCAAAAAGAGAGGCCACAGGATTCGACCCTGTGACCTCCCTTTTAACACACACTCGTCCCAAACACAACACACACTAACCACAACACCAGATAGGGCCATCTGGTCATATCTTTCCCAATTTTATTTTTATACACATTTTACCCAGTTTTGCTTATAAGCCCTTTTGGCTTAATACCAGCTTATTCTAATAAGCTGGTAACTCAGTTTTATTTTTCTTTAAACCAGCACTGTTTAAACTACTTTTCATAATTTTTTTAGATTTTCCCATTAAGTTTACTATTTTTAATTAAATTATCTTTTTAAAACTGTTTTTAATTCATTAAAAAATCAAAAAATTATAATTCTTTTTTAAAAAAATTTCTTTTATCATTTAGCACCTAGGAAAATTAAGTTTGCCTTTGTAGGGTTAAATTTTTAAAGTTTTGATTTTTAAAGAACGGGATTTGGTCCCATTATCGTTTTTTAAGGTTTTAAGTTTTAATTGCTTTCGTTTTTAGGTTTTTCTTACATTTCTTTTCTTATTATTATTAGAAATAGAAATCCCAAATCAAATCTTGAACCATTCAAATAACGCGATCACAAACGTAGCTTCGATTCTCAATTCACGCCTCGTTGGGAAACGACCCGGGAGATTTTAGATTTTGCTTTGGTCAAAAGTAATTTCTTTGAAATCTTTAGGAATACGTATACTATATATTTGATATAATTACCCCTGAAAAGGCAAAATATCATTTTGGCGCCGTTGCCGGGGAGGTCGTGAGACGATTATCGTGTTTCGTTTGAAGATTAGTTTTTGAAGACCCTTCCTCGTGAAGTTATCATTTTCCGTTTGTGAATATATTTTCTTATTATTAAAAATTAAAAAAATACCAACAATACTTTTCCTAAAGTATTGAAAGTACCAAAAAAATTAAAAAACCAACAAAACAAATCGTGTAGTTAATCGTTATAATCGGCTTACCTTTGAATTACAAACTATAAGGAGGGTATAAGGCGGGCTTGATCCAAGGAACATCATCCAAAAAGGAGGAACACTTTTAAATCGCTTTGGCGTGCTAATTCCTTCTGCTCTCTTGTGCGTAGTTTAAAGAGCTACCGTGGACTTTTAACATCCGGTTACCAAAAATATTGTGTTGTTCTTGTTTTTAGTGCAAGCGCACTCGCTCTTCTTCGAATCTAGTTGGTGAATCTTCTCCTAATCCAACTACTTCAAATCCGAAATGTCGTAATCATATACGTTCAAAGCAACCTTTTTCTCTTGGAGAATCTCCCGTACATACGATGGCCGATCAACGTACTATGGCGGAATTGCTCCGTGCACCCACCCAGGGTTATGCGGAGGCAATTGTGGTTCCACCAATTCTTGCTGAGCATTTCGAGCTCAAGCATAGTCTCATTAATATGATGAATTCGGACCAATTCTTCGGACTTGAGAAAGACAATCCTCATGATCACATTCGTTGGTTTAACAAAATAACTTCCAAAAAAAATACAAGGATGTGCCTAATTCAGCGATTAAGCTTATGCTTTTTCCATTCTCTCTTGCGAGGGCAGCCCGTCGTTGGCTTGAAAAAGAACCCCCTCATTCTATTCTCACTTGGGAAGATCTTGTTTCCAAATTCATCAATGAATTCTTTCCTCCCTCAAGAACGACAAATCTCCGAAATGAAATTTCTAACTTTAAACAATGTTTTGGTGAATCATTTCATGAGGCATGGGACCGTTACAAAGATCTCCTTCGTGCATGCCCTCATCATGGTTTTAATGAATTATACCAACTTGATACCTTCTACAATGCCTTAAACCCAACTGACCAAGATTCTTTGAATTCTGCCGCTGGTAATCTTTTGGAAAGAAGTACTCGAGATGTGTTGACGATTATCAAAAACAAATCCAAAGTCCATAAATCACAAAACAAATCGATTGTTTCTCAAGTAAAATCAAGTGATGTTAATTCTTCTTCTTCCTCCGTGATAGCCAAACTTACTCATGTAGTAAATCAGCAAACAAGTGCTGTGACTACGGCCATGACCGCTATTCTCAAACAATTTCAAGCAACCCCACCTCCAGCTTCTGTAAAATCCGTTGAGGAAATTTGTGTTACTTGCGGTGGTGCTCATCTGTATTATCAGTGTCTCGCCGCTGATGGCAACACTTTCCCGGAATTTTGGGATAATATTCAAGGATACGTTGTAGCAGCCGCGGGTAACTACAATCAGGGTAATTCCGGTTATCATCCACCAGGTGTGGCTAATCAAACTAGACCATCGGGTTTTGCTCAACCAAACGGGCAAAATAATCAAAACATGTTTAGCCAACCTCAAGGATATAACCGAGGAAACAATTTCAATCAAAATACAACTTATCAAGCACCAACTCAACAAAATCAAGTTGTACCTTTAAGTGAGTTGGAGAAAATTAAGAAGATAAATGATGTTAATAAAAAAGCCATGTAAGCTCAAATTAACAATGTGAAAAATGAGTTAAGAAATGAAATGCAAACTTCAATTCAAGCTTCAATGTCAAATCAAACCAATGAGCTTAAGAACATGATGGCTAGCTTTTTCTAAATAAGCACCGCTTCTACCTCAGGTTCGGGATCTCTCCCTAGCAACACTGTTGCTAACCCAAAAGGTGAATTGAAAGCCATTACCACTTAAATTGGTCTTGTTCTTGATGGACCTTTCGTTCCTATGCATCCTCCATTCATTAATCCAGAGGAGGATGAATGTGTAGAGGAGACTTTAACGGACTCGGAACTTGCAGAGTATACCATTAAGATCCCACCTCCTCTTGTCCAAAAAGCTAAACCTCCTTCATAAAGAAATTATGTGGTGCACCAAAGGGATCCTCGTCATCCTCATATCCCTTATCCTTCAAGAATGAACCAAGAAAAACAGAAAGATAAAGATGAAGTCCAAATTCACAAATTTTGGCAAATGTTTAAACACCTTCACATCAATATCTATCTTGCCGATGCTTTGATTCTAATCCCAAAATACCAAAAGATGCTTAAAATTCTCCTTTCCAACAAGGAGAAACTTTTAGAGTTGGAAAATACACCCCTCAATTAAAATTGCTCAGCAGTTATCCTTAAGAAGTTACCCGAAAAACTAGGAGACCCTAGGAAATTTCTCATTCCGTGTGGTTTTAGTGAGCTCAAGTACAAGGCCCTAGCCGATCTAGGTGCTAGCATCAACTTGATGCCACTCTTAGTTTGGAAAAAAGTTAGGTTTACCCGAGCTTATTTCCACCCGAATGACCCTTGAACTTGCTAATCGGGAGATTTGCACTCCGGTTAGAATTGCAAGAGATGTTTTTGTTCCGGTTAAAAGATTCACGTTCCCCGCTGATTTTGTCATCGTTGATTATGAAAGCGATCCTCGTGTCCCCCTCATCTTGGGAAGACCTTTCTTACGGACCGCTCGTGCTTTGATTGACCTTCACGAAGAAGAAATGATTCTCCGTGACGGTGACGAAAGATTAATCTTGAATATGAGACATGATGCTTCAAGATATTCTAACAAGCCTCAAAAAGAATCAATCAACATGATTGACATCTACAATGTCTCTCATAAAGATTATCTTGAGGACTTGTTTGCAAATGAAAAGATTACCAATCATCCAAGTGGCAATCCCACTTCTTCTCTCACTTCTTATACCGACTTAACTTCACCGAAAGTTAATGATGATATCTTTGATTCGGAGGGAGACATTATTGAGAACTTGCTAAATCTTGATAAAACCAAAGATCTCCCTCCATATCATGATAATCCTTTAAGTGGCAGTATCACTTCTTCTTCACCTAGTCTCTCGATTTCTGAGACTAGCAACTATTTTCTTGAGGAGTTCGCTGATGAACTCGCTCATTTTACATTTCCACCAGAATTGATTACCTTCCCTTTGATGCCGAATCCGATCTTTGAGAAATGGAGTATTTGCTTAACCATGATCCTATCGAAGAAATGGATTCTATTCTCGAAGATTCGGTTGATAAAAATTCTCATGATGACAATCTTATTGATACCATTTCTGAGATGTTCACCGATGAACATGCTCTTGATTACTCATCCCCACCATTATGAGATGATTATGATGATGAACTTTTTGATCTTGAGACCGTTAATGATGATACTTATGATGATCCTTTTGACTCCAAGGAAGAGAAAATCAAAGATGTTAAACTCTTGATTGATGAACTTGATCCACCTAGATCAAGAATTTTCCTTCCTTCCCCCGAGTGTGACTTACTTTTCTATGAAGATTTTTCTGAGGTTGATACTTTGTCTTCTACCGATAACAAGGATAAAGTATTCAATCCGGGTATACTCATTCATGAGAACCTTTTTGAAGTCACTATTCAAGTAACACCGAAAAAGAATGAAAAGAAGACCATTAATGCTTCTTTAATTCTTGAGGATTTTAATCCTCCTCTTTATGAACTTCCTTTCCACAAAGAAGTTCCCGGGTCTGAAACTCTACTCTCGTTTTCATCCAAAAATGAGGAAAAAGTTTTCAACCCCGGGATTCTCACTTCTAAAGTAGTTCATACTTCTCTTCTCTCAGAATTATCTCATCGGGGCCCTAAAGTTTTCTTATGGAGAGGACATCCGTACCTTGGATGTTCCGTGTCTCTATTTCTATCCCCCTTGACCAGTTCAAGTATGGGGGGATCGGGTCAAGCTAAGTGACCTAAAACAAGCGCTTCATGGGTGGCAACCCATGCTTATCCTAATATATTTATAATAGTAGTAATGAATAAGTGTTTTGTGTTATGTGAGGAGGCTCGCCTCTTTTCTTTCTCGTGTTTTGTGTTTTGTGGTTTTGTATATCCAGGATTGCCTGGATTTTGATGCCTCTCGTGCTCGTGGTTTTGTCCTTCGTTTACTCGAGCTACACATCCTCAGCTTCATTTTGGGAATCCAATATCCAAATCTAATCGATTAACGTTTATCTTTAAGCATACTTAATAAACGGCTTAGGATTTGCGTAGAGGCCCTTCTTAAAACATTGAGGATAATGTTTGGTTCTAGTATGGGGGGATCTATCGATTTGATTGTGCCTGCAGTCGTTGTTTTCACGTAATCCCGTTTTTACCACCAAAATTTAAAAAATATTGTGATTTTGTGCAAAATTTGAAAATTTCCAAAAACAGAATAAGTGTTTTGTCACAATTTTGACTTTCTTGCTGGGTAGAATAAGAATAAATTTTGACTCGATCGAGTGTGTTGAACTCTAGCTTGTTCTTTAACTTTTAGACTAAGCATTCGCGGATCTTTGCGAAGAACGAAAAATGATAGAGTTAAGTATGAGTTGGATGCTAAACAAGGATTATTTGGAAATCTTAAAAGCTCATAAGTATAATTTGTGGCTTTTCTCTCCCATGAGCTATTAACCAGACTAATAATATGTGCTCTCTTCGAAAATTAAACTTAAATCAACAATTTTTAAAGTATAATCGATATCAATAATTTTAGTTCAATTTTATACTTAAATTTTCTAAAAAGAAATTTTCTCTATATCATGGCAATATAAAGTGTTAAAAAAAGATGAAAATGTGGTAATAATAATAATAAACTGTGGGCTGATAAAAGTTTACTGCATCTTGTCGGCTCACAACCGATGTTGCAGTCTTCTAAATAAGGCACATAGTATTTATCCGAGACTGATAAAAGTTTGTTGCATCTTGCCGGCTCACAACCGATGTTGCAGCCTTCTAAAAGGTCGAGGATTTCATTAGTTTAATGGATGTGTAATTATGTTAAGTGCAATAAATGTGATTTAATAAATATAGGGAAAACCTCTTTTTCTTAAATTTAAATATGCTTTTGAACTAAGACTATTCCGTTATTAAATTGTGATTTTATGTATAAACGGGAAACCTAAGAGTTTTTGAAACCGAAGGTCCGTGAGTCCCGATACTAGTCTCTGTGGGGTGTCAAAAGCCTGGTCACTTAGCCGCAAGGTTGGGATGTGCCGAGACAAAAGTCGCTACATGGGATGATCTCGCCTTCAAACTCATTATTCTCGGGTGGAACGTGAAGCATAGAAATTTTGCAAAACGTTGATCCATGGTTGAAATTCGAAATAGCACATTCAACTAAGATATAATAATTGTCGGGAGTGAAAAGTTCATAAGTTACAAATATGAGTAGTGTTAGGATCTTAACTTATATTTAACGGTGATTTCGTTTTAAGCTTGGTTTGGGCCAAGTGAAAAGTCGAGAACGATGAATCTATCCTTTTTAGGGCATTTTAGGATTGAAATGCGTCTTGTTCTATGATCCCTAACGGTTATGAAAATAATGAAAGTCAAACATGTTAGTTAGTTGCTTAAAAAGAAAATTACAAAAAAATGAGAAAAAGGAAAAATACAAAATATGTGTGAGAATAAGTGTATATATGTAAAAATGGTAAAAACAGGGCTTTTCAAAGCTATTGATTCTTTTATTACCCTTGATGAACACTTAGCTACTTTTCTAGGTTATTAGTCGAGGGGGATTGAGGGTCTTAGTTTTCTAAGTGCTTACTTGTAGCATTGCGTGAGGACACAACAATAGTTTAGTATGGGAGATTTTGGTATGTACTTAATTACACATACCATTTTCCATTAAAATCGGACTTAAATGACCAAAAAAGTACCAAAAATACATTGTATTTGTATGTTTTCATTTATATTGTGTAGGAAACGGATATCCGACAAAAGGACAAAAAATAAGCCAAAACGGACAAAACCGAGCACAGAATGGAAAAGCGTGAAAAGTTAAAAAGTCAAAGTCAAAGTCAACCCCGAAAAGTTAACAGTCAAAGTCAAAGCCGAAACCGAAGAAAACCTATCGGGCCAACCCAACCCTTTTTATTGGGCCAAGTCAGCCCAATAAGCCATCAAGACTAGGCTTATATAAGCCTTTATCTCAAATTGGGCCCATATCCCTTTCTAAATAAAAAGACAGCCCAAACTACCAAAAGGCCCAATCCCTTTAAACAAACGGTTAGCCCAACAAACCTTTTTACACCAAACGTTAGTCCTTAACGACTGTGTGTGTAAACCCTCAATACACGTTCAGGGACTAAACCTGCCAACCTACAAAAATGCTTTCATACCACAAGGACTATGGGTGTAATACAATGATACAAATTCAGGGACCAAACTTGATAATTTCCAAAACATTAAAACACATAGTAACTACAACCCACTTTCCTGCCATTTACCCTGTTCACCCTTCCCTGTCACTTTCCCACCTCGTTTGCTGTTCACACCACAACAAAACTATCACTTTCCCTTAAACCCCACCCCAATAAGTCAATGCCATGTTGGCAATCCTACACCATTCTATTGGGCAAAAGACAATGACAAGAAAATCAATGGTTTTGATCAAAGGACTTGATGACCAAGAAATTTCAAGGGATGGGATTACTTTTGGATCTCTCTCACACAACAAACACACCTCAGAACCCCCTCAGTGAACAAGCACATGAAGACTTGAAGACTCTTAGTATAAGTAGGGCTAGTGTAGCTTATTTGTATGGGTCGAATTTTGTTAAGTCCAGTCTTGTATTAACAAAGTTTTTCCAATTTTAATACTGTCCTTTAATTACTGGTCATTTAATTTTTCTGTCATTTAAATTATTGCATTGTAATATGTTTTTCAAGTTAATGAAATTTTCAGCTTTCCTTTAAATATTGTCATTTAAGTTTAATTGTCTTTTGAATACTATTTTTTTAGCTTGTGTATAAGCTTTTGAACCATTGAAAGCTTATATAAACACTTGTTTACCTTTCTGTCTTAAAAAACCAAAAAATACAAAAATCTGTCAAAGAATCGTGGAGCACGGTAAATCTTGGATGGCCATGGGTTTAGAGCTTCATGGGAAGCATTAGGACTGGTTTTGGTTGTTAAGTACTTGCCAAAAGCTTTGGACCTTTGTGAGTTTCATTTTTCATTTTTTGCTTATTACTGTTCGTGTGCTTATCTCTGCTTATTTCCTGCTTAGTTATGTTAGTTTATGCATACTTATCTCTGTTTAATGCTTACATGTTCTTTGTTTTAGTTTTTATTTTTAACTGCCTTTAATTGCTTTTAACTGCTTAGTACTTATTTGCTTATTTTAGTACTTATTGTCTGTTGAAATTTACTTATCTTTGCTTAAATTTGCTTTGTTACAATCTGTCTTTAAAGTCCTTAGTTCAAATCTTTGCAAATCACTTTGAAAATTGGTTTTTAAAAACATAAAGGGGTGTTTGGCATAAGGTGTCAATTTGGCTTAAAAACTATTTGGGTCACTTTGCCATCTTTAACAAGCTTTCTTTAAGCCATTAAAAGCTGTTTTTAAGAATTTTTAAGTTTGAATGTTTTTTTTTAAGTTTTTTTTTCTAAAAGTTGTTTAAGGCTATGGTGACAAAACAGTTTTGAAATAGCTTATTGGATTAAGATTTTTCAACCAGCTTTTAAGTAGTGTTTTAGTGTTGTTTTTAAGTGTCAAATACAGTAGTGAAATGCCCTTTTAGTTTACTTTTGTTTACTAAAAAATCTGTCAAGTCATTTTGTTAGTTTTAAAAGTTCCTTTTTCAAATTCAAAATTAGTTTACTTAAAATTGTTTTTAGCTTATGCCTTTTTGAACATAAGCTCATTAGTTTTCAATTTTCATTTGTTTTAACTAATTTTGCAATTTTACCATCTTTTACTAGCTTATTTTATCGGCTGCATAAGCCATATTGTCTTTTAAAAGAAAACCAAAAAGTAGACGATTTGTGTAAACCAGCCTTTTCTTAAGCCTTATTAGCAGCTTATTTGATTTTCAAACTATTTTCTGAAAGATGTTTTAGAAAGCTTATAGTATAAGCTTTTCATTGGTATAGGTCTCATACCCATAAGGTTCCATTAAAGATCTTAAAAATAAGCTCAAAAGTGGTCCCTTAGGCTGTTTGCCTGCCAGTTTTAGCAAAAAGTGCTTATAGCTTTTTAAAGCTTTTCTATCTGATTTCTTGGCTTATCTTTGTTCACATTTGCTTATTAGATGTAGGAGCTTATCTGTTAGTGCTAATTAATGTTTCTCCTTAGTTTATTTGTGCTTAAAAGACCAAACAGTTGAAGCCATTAGTTACTTAGTGTAAAAAGCCATTTATGCCAGTTTTATTTTTTTGCTTATACCAGCTTATTTTTAAGAAATATAAAAAGACATTTTTTTAAACTTTGTTATTTTAGCATTTTTAATAAGTTTGCAAAAAGAAATTAAAAAAAAGTTTTTTTTCAAAAGGCCACAGGATTCGACCCTGTGACCTCCCTTTTAACACACACTCATCCCAAACACAACACACACTAACCACAACATCAGATAGGGACATCTGGTCATATCTTTCCCAATTTTATTTTTATACACATTTTGCCCAGTTTTGCTTATAAGCCCTTTTGGCTTAATACCAGCTTATTCCAATAAGCTGGTAACTCAGTTTTATTTTTCTTTAAACCAGCACTGTTTAAACTACTTTTCACAATTTTTTCAATTAAAATAAAGTCGAATATAAGATATTCTTTTTTAGAAAATTTTATTTTATCATTTTAGACTTTTAGAAACTAAATTTGCATTTGTAGGGTTAAAATTTGGTAATTTAGGTTTTTAAAGCTCGGGTTTTGATCCCGTTATCGTTTTTAAATTCGTTTTTAAAAACGTTTTTAGTATAGCTTGCCTTTACAGGTTTTTCTCGTAGAATTAGAAAACCCAAATCAATTCTTTGATTATTCAAGCATAAATTATCAAACGTAACCTTGATTTTCAAATTTGCACCTCGTCGGGACACGACCCGGGAAGGCTTTTAGGGATTTTACTTTGGTTAAAAGTAATTTCCTTTTAAAAGCCTTACGGAATTTTTATTATTGATATTTTTGAGATAATTCTTATTATTATATATTTATATTTATTATATATTTTATATATATATACTAAAGGAATTATTTTAAGTGGTCACTGGGTGATAATGAAGATGAACCAAGGGATGAGACTGCTTCTAGACGTGACTGGTTCAAGAAACCTACACCACCTCAAGAACCCACTGACCCGGACTAGAATGTTGGCAAGACGACTAAGGAAGGTCCAACTCAAACGTGGTTGATGAATCTAGCAGCTTCCAATCCTACTGATGAATCGTTGAAGGACTTTGATGAATTGATGAGCACTCCAATAGACTTCTCTTCGTTTGTCTTGAATAGCCTAAAAATTCAGAATTTAAATAAGGAAATCCTTGCTCAGGAACCAGCATTCTCCAACTACTCAAAGGCAACGATCCATTATGCTGATTCGAAAATATAGTTTGAAAAACTGTTACAAGGCTCTCTCAGAAAAGCTTGATTGGGAAAATCCTAAAGGCGGTGACTATCCATTTGATCTTTCCAAACCCCTTCCTTTGATCACATGTGGAAAACGTCAAAGAGTACCATTCTAATTCTTCATCAACAATGATCTCAAGTATCTTCAATGAGTAATCTCGACTATGACATATACGACGTCTACTACAAAGACAAAGGTCGCGGAACTTATGATCTATCAAGGCATGAAGAGACATGTTCCAAAAACATTTTGGAGTCTGTTATGGTTTGCTTATGATAAGTATGCATTATGAGGTATTTCACATTAGATGAGAAAGAATGTAAGTCTTCTATGTTATGCACGAGGCATAACAATTCAAAGAGGAGAGTGGTATTCGACAAAGCGTATTCTGGCAGTCACTCATGTCTCGGTAATGAGGAAACATGGATATGGGTACTTGGAAGAGATTGCGGTGAGAAGAGCTAATAACGTACTATACAGATTCAAGGAAGGTGACTTTTCCTGACTTCAGATAAATGATATCGAGGATATGTTAATTCTTGTGGTTCAGAATCGGCTCACAAATCTTTCAGGGGATGACTGTTTTTGTTGACTTCGCATGCACTAAGAATGTTCACAGAAAGTCTGGTTATTCAAGAGGCGTAGTCGAAGTCTTCAACTGGAGTTGAAGTTATCAAAAACAGATTCAACGTCACCAAGCATGACATACAAGACTGATATCAGAAAAAGGCCACCAGTACACTCATCAAAGACCTCAAGGATTCATTTATGTTGACGAAATCAGGAGGACATGTTGTTGGGGCTCCGACGAACTGTACACGTTTAGTGATGAACAGTTTTAACAGGCTTCTTTTCTTTCTTACGCTCGAGAACATACCAAGAAAATCGAACATGACGTACTTGCCAAAGAGAAGGTGGAGTAACTTGGAAAAGAAAAGAGCTCATTTCATGATCAAAGACATCAACAAGCTGTTAAAGGAAAAAAGGATGATGAAGAGTTTGGAGAAATTCGTTGGTGGTAGACTCTACGGAACTGACCTCAGACTGCTCATATTGTGCTCTCATCTCAAAGGTTATTTCGTATATTATAAACTTGTGAATTTGTATATATATGTAGTGTAGACTTATGGTGAAAATAAGGTGTGTTCGAGTACAAAAATTTCAAGAATTTCTTAGTAAATTCAAAAAAATTTAAATTATTGTACTCAGCACAGTCTTATATACCCTCAAAACTTGAGGAGGAGCATTAAAATATTCCTGATAGTGATTATGTATCATTTTGTCCCCGAACGTTCAATCAATTGATATCCAAAATATCAAGGGATTAACATTTTGGATAAGGGGAGAAAATGTGATGAACTGAATCTAAATTGTATTGTCATGTGATCATATAAAATGGACTCAATGCACTCCACACTTAACATGTTCTACGATTATGGTGCACATGTTAAGGGGGGGCTTTTAGTGATGATGAAAAACTCTCAAAGTGTAAATCTTTTGATATTTATATCAAACACTTTGATTGGAATTTCAAAGGATTTTGTTTACGATTGTACTGGAATACCCTAAAGACCCGACCATGTACTTAAATTAGGAGTTATAAGGTGGTTAGGCCATAGGTAATTCAAAATCCCATGATCCACCAGAAACAGGAAGGATCTACCCAGGTGATATCCATCGTTAGTGTAGAAGTTCTAAGGTATGATACAATAGGAGAAAAGTGGAGAATCAAGAATAATGCGGACTGAGATGGAAGTTATCACTGGAACAAAACCAACAAGGTGTTAACTATAAAGTCTCGGTACGCATTTTGAAGGTTGAAGATATGAAAAGAAATGTAAGGATAAAGGGTGAAAATAAGAAGCCCTCCATACACTTAGGCGAAATTGGGTCGAATTACATAATCTGTCCGAATCCTAGATGTAGTCTGACATTGAAAGATAGTCATGGAATCCCATTGATGCTTTGCGCAACCTCTTAGCATCAAGGTCTCTCAGCAGACTTTGTTTCATTTTCACGGAGATTAACGCATTTCTGTCGACTTCACACTCGTGATTGGTTGATATTAAAAAAAGGTGGCAGTCTGCCTGCTCCAGCTCCGATACTAAATAGCAAAGTGCACTATTGAGTAGAGCAAAAGAGATCATTCATATATCTCATTCGGACCCTTGCCAAATCATGCTTGCTACGTCACATAATGTCATGAATAACAAGTTAACTATTAAGAGTCCTACGCATTCTATCCTTGTGATTTTGCCAGAACATCGAGTGATTTTAATCACTAATGAAGATGGAAATCTGCTTGAGCCAACATCAAAACAAGCTCATGGTTAGGTGACTTGTGCGATTCTATATGAATAAAACTTGTGAAATCTAGAAAGCAACGATGGTGCGATTCTATATGAATCAAACTTGTTCCAGGTTATGAATTGACGATTGCTGATAAATTTTTGAAATGATTAACACTCTCGATGTGTCACAAAAACACTTTAGCAAGTGACACGTCGATTGATTTTCAAATCAATTTTTTATTTCAATCGGTGAGATAGTAACTCGTTGGTTCACTCTTATCGTGTTGTCTGCTTTGAGACGTTCCGATAATGAGAACATGCTGAGTTTGATGAATCTGATACATATGTGTTGGAAAGATTCGATACTAAGCTGGAAATCTCGTCTAGAAGATCTTACTTAAATTGAATCTATCTGATCACATGTCGATCCTCATGGATTCGAAGGTTACTCCAACTAAACATGGGCGAATGATAAAGCCATATTTGTCCCCCTACTTTATTGCTAACTGTTTTATTTCAGGAATATTTAAAGATGGTGATGGAGGTACCTGATTCCAGCTGACTCACAAGATTCATAGCCACATGCTCATACCCAACCGACAAATATAAAGACATCATGAAAGCTTAAGTACATGTTTCAAGACTTTTGCTACTCTGATACCATACGTCCTTCTTGAAGCGACAAAGTGTTAAAGTTAAAGAAATTCAAGAAAGATGCATTATTAAAGCTTTTCAAGATTATCAAATCAAGAAAGGTATGAGCATGTCGGTCCAAAAGTTACAAGATCACGAGATGGCAAAGTTTACAAGATGGCAAAACGAGATTATGCTTGGTTGATGATTTCAAGAAGCTCAAAGATCACATTCATGTCAAGTCAAAAGAACTAGCTCAAATCCAAAGTCAATGATCACTACATCAAATCACAAGTTAATGATTAAAGTTAAAGACTATGAGCTCAAGACCGAAGTGAAAGCATAGTATGCTAAGTTTAAATTTTTGTAAATTGGAGTGACTTCCCTTAGGGGGAGATTGTTAGAAATACGAAAAAGTGTCGGTCACTACCAATATAGTTAGTCGTAGCTCGTAGTAAGTTGTAAGGTTAAGTTATAAAGCTAACCGGGCCAAAGGCCCATGGATAAGCCCACTAAGGGTCCATGGCCGGCCAAGACTAGAGTATAAGTACCATTTCCATAGCTTGGAGAGGGTGTTGGTTGTTCATTTGTCATATTTTCACTTAAGCTAATATTATCGTTTTTCTTTCTCTCTCTAAGTGTTCATCCAACCACCTCTCTCTCTCAAACTCTAAGTGAATCATTCCATACTTGTGCAAAGATTATTCTACAATGTTCAGAGAAAGTTACTCTACACTTATTGTCACATATTTGTCCTATACTTAGCAAGTTAAATCTTAAGTTATCAACATGTTCTACATTATCTATTTTGAGAGAGTCATTAGAAATCGTACCTTTGCCAATGATGTTACCACAAAGATTACTACCAAAAATGACGTTACCTCCATTGTATGCCTTGTAAGTGGAGAAGAGCTTTCGGTTGCCCGTCATATGTTTAGAGCATCCGCTATCCTTGATCCATTCGTCGGGTTCCAAGTCGACTCCAAGGCATATCTATTTATATAGTACAATGACTCAAACATTTGGTCCCCAATATCTCATGGGTCCAAAATTGTTAGTGCCAAACATTCTTTGCATTTGATGCAATGGTTGGATGTCGTTAATGGAACGACACATTTTCACCATGGCATGTATTTTTTTGACGTTGAAAGTTGTTTCAAGTTACGGGGAAAGCATGAGGTTGTTTTGTCGGCCATCATTGTCTTTTTGGTTGCGGTGTTTTAGGACGAGAATAATTATTATTGACTCTTCTAGGAGGTGAAGTTTTTGATCTAAAATTGGGTTTCAAAAATTCAACTCCGGGCTTTGACAATGGCTTATAGAATTGTTTAACTTCATTGTCACTAGCAACAAGAATTTTGACTTAGTTTATAATTATGTGTTTTGTCTCGACCCAAATGGATTTTTAAAAAGACAAGTTTTCTCAGATCCAGGTGTTGCTGTGGCGGGTCCCTAATTATTTTAGGGGCGCCCATATTTGTGGGACCTTTCATCTGGACACCTTTTTGAGCTTATCATTTTTTATTTTTTTTAGTTCCACTACGCTGATGCTTCAAATGAATTCAAACCCTAAACTTGTTTTTCACCGGAGGGTTTTTTGACTACTCAATATTTTCATTTAGCCAATAAGTACACTTTTTAAATTTTATTTAATCTCAGTAGATTCCTCTTTGATGTTTTTCATTCTCATTTTAGGTTTTCTTTACCTTTCTTTGCTTATTATCAGTAGAATTAGAATCCAAACCCAAAAACTTTAAAATCATTCAAAAACGCTATCATGAACTTAATCTCGATTCTTAATCCACACCTCGACGGGAAATGACCCAGGAGATTTTAGATTTTGCTTTGGTCAAAAGTAATTTCTTAGAATCTTTTGGAATACGTATACTATATATTTGATATAACTACCCCTGAAAAGGGCGGGTTATCAACAGTTTTCTCTAATCTTCAGCAGTAGCACAAACTTAAACCAGCAGTATTAAGTTGTAGAAGGCTCTAATTTCCAACAATCCTCCCCTAAACTTGATATCCATCTTGTTAATCATCAAGTTTCTTCATTATCAGCATCTTGATCAATAGGAGGATGTATCCAAACACTCTTCTACTTCTTAAGTTGTGATTTTACAAATCCGAGAAGCTCAAATGTCATTTCACTTTCATGATCAACTTTTAGTCTTCTATTTAATATCCTTGAAAGCATTTCTTGAGTAAGAGGATATTTCTTTTCTATCATCATGTGAATAGCAATTCCATTATCCATCAAAAATACATGAACTCCACATGAGTCAAATAATCTCCATCTTATCAAGTTGTAGCCTTGTTGATTCCTCCAGACTTCATCTTCCTCACAAGGCTCAAATAATGTCTTCAGATCTCCCCAAAGCAACAAGTCATATCCTTCTGGACTTGTTATATCATACCTTTCTTTTACCAGTCTGTGTAGATCCATCACATCTTGTCTGTCAAAGTCATCAAGCATTTCACTGAATATTTTGTAATTCTTAGAACTTCCATCTGCTCTGATGATTTGATAATACATCATGTTTTCAGTCAAAATGTGTGTCTTCCAATCAACTATTGGATATTTAGTAGCCAAGGATTCAACATCAATAGCAATGTCATCCCCTTGAACTATATCCAAACAAGCTCTAAGCTCCTCCTTTTCAGCATCATCTTGTAGTTTCTGTTTCTTGACACTCTCTTCATCATGTTCTGCTCTTGGTCTCTTCTTACTACTTTCTGCTTGCTTGCTACTGCTATCATCTTTCTTTCCACTGTCATCACTCATAGGAACAAAATCATTAATCCATTGTTGTTCCTTCTTGTATAACTTCTGAATTTCTTCAAAACTCTTGCTCTTTAGCTGATTGTGAGTGTACTCAAAACAGTAAATGATGTGAAGCAAATTAATGCCACAGTTGATGGCAAGAAATTAGTAATATCCGAATCATCAGTGAGGAGTGATCTTCACTTTAATGATGAAGATGGTATTACTTGTCTAATAAATACTGCTATTTTTGAAAACCTTGCATTGATGGGGTATGAGAGTGATTCTGACAAATTTACTTTTTGTAGGAAACTAGAAGGGGGGTTGAATAGTTTACTGGTTAATTGTTCGTTTTAAAACTTTGTTTAGAACATTGTTTGATTCGAGTTGTATATTAATCAATCAACAATATGAATCACAATTAAACTATCTAATGTAATAAAATAAGTAAACAATAACAATATAGAGTGATAAAGAAAGAAACGATCAAACAAAGACACCAAGATTTATAGTGGTTCGGCTACGAAGCACCTCTTCGTTCCTACTCCACTCCCCGAGTACTCCACTCGAGATTTCACCATGTCAACAAATTTCCTTTAGGCGGAGAAAACCGTTTACACGTCGCTTACTTTCTTTTCCGAAACTAAGCTAGATGTCGAGTAATAATCTTAGCTAGAACTAGTCTCAGACTTCACTAAGTCTTTATACACTCACAAGATATATACCCTTGGATTGACACACAATCCAAATCACACCAATACATAATTTACACTATTAGATCTGCACACAATCCAATTTACACAACAACACAAAGTAAATATAATGAAGATTTGTGATCTTGAGGAGGAATAGAGAGATCGTTTGATAACAATTCATATGTAGAAGAATACGATTGTTCTTCTCTTGCACTTGATTAGAAGAAGAAGGGAGGAAGAAAGAACTAATCACTTGAAACAAGATGAAGGTATGTTAGTGATCAAGATATGTGTTTTAGAAAGAAAAAAAGAAGAGAGAAAAGTAGATCTGAGAAAATTCGTGGCAAGAGGTTCTGTTTTTCAGATGGGGTAGCCCAGTATTTATAGAAGACAAAAAGATCCGTTATGCTGGTGGCGGTCATGGTGGTCCCTAATATATATGGGGCCTGCCAGGCCTATAAGGGGGCCGCCGTAGAGTACGCTCCTTTTTTTGTCTTTTTTTAGGGAAGGTGTTATCTGTTTTGGACCTTTCCATTTTGGGGCGAAAAATCTGATTTCAAATTTAATGTTTTAATAAAACATTTCTTTTATGAATAATTATTTTGTTTTTATATTTTTATAAAAACACTTTTGTTGAAATGTATGGTTTAAACAAAATTCTTGATCACTAATCATGTTTAATGATTTGTTTATTCATACCTTAAGTGATTAATCTTAGAAATAGAATTTTATGATTACTAATTTATAAACGTTTATTTTTATCGTAAACATTTTTACATTTTGTTATTATCAAAACTGTAACGACCCACTCCGAAAAGGAGGCCGAAACGTCATAATCATGGTGTCATATCAAAGCATAATAAAGGTATAAGCTATAGCATTGCACACCATGCACATAGCCATAAACTAAATACATGTATTTTTTTAGTATTATTTGTAATTTTATATGCGACTTGGGTTATGGCAGGATGGGAAGATCAACTACGACGAGTTCGTGACAATGATGAGAAAAGGAATAGTTGAAACAAGTGAACATGTCATAACACAAAAACATGATTTGTAGTGTTATTAATAAGAAGGGGTTTGTGGTTTAGTGAGTATTGTGTGACAAATAAATAGCCATGGTTAAAAATTATATTACACTTTGTGCTGTGTGTATAAATATTTATTTTTTTTGGATTCTACTCCATGCAAAAAGCAAATGTAAGAAATGTCCCTCGTGCGTTGATGGATATATTAATGCTTTCTTCTAGCTTTAAGCATAAAAAGAAGGGCAAATCGCATAAAAAGGTACCCATCTTAGGCTCAATGTCAATTAAAGGTACTCATCTTTTTTTTTCTCAATTTAAGGTATCGATCTTTGTTTTTGTTGCAACGTTAGGCAATTAACATGTTTTTCGGTTACATTTCTAACGATCGTTATTTTATTATTGCATCGTTAGTCCTTTATATGATTTTGTTAAAAAAAATATTTTCTAGATCTGACCCGTCCAAAACGACCCTCTATATCACATTTTCACGACTCGGGTTCTAAAAGATGTATACGAACGACGTTTCGGACACGTTGTTTATAAGTTTTAACCGAGACCAGAATCTCACCAGAAAAATGACCAAAATGCCCTTACGGGATTCTTGTGCTGGAACTTATTATTTTTTATTATATTTTTAATTAAAACTCAGAATTTGACTTTCGGATTTGCGTTTTGACGACCGCTATCATGCCGATTAAAACTAACAAACCTCGCGGCAAAGTAAAATGTCATATCCAGACAACTACAAAAAAAAACTACAACATAAATAACCATACACAAACTTTTCATGTTTCGCGTAAGCTATAAACGGAACTCCGACAAGTGCTCAAATCGATGTTATCAAATCTGCCAAGCTTATTACATTTTTATACACATATTTTTATACACGTTTTTCTACATGATTTTATCCACGGTTTTATAACACACATATTTATAGCCACGATTTTTATATCACATATTTTTATAACACGATTTTTACACATATTTTTATAAACAATATTCTTTTATACACGTTTTAACACATAATTTTATCCACGTTTTTAAAAAAATGTTTGGGGCCCCCCAAAAAAAAAAAAAAAAAAATGTGTCTGTAAAAACGTGTATAAAAATGCATGTATAAAATCGTGGATAAAAGCATGTAGAAAAATGTGTGCATAAAAACGTGTATAAAAATGTGTGTATAAAAAATAAAAATGTGCATAAAAATGTGTGTATAAAAACATGTATAAAACTATGTATCAAAACGTGTAAAAAATGTGTATAAAAACGTGTAAAAAATGTGTGTATAAAACGTGTATAAGTTTTAAAATCGCATGATGGCGGGTCGAAACCGAAAGTAATATTATATAAGTTCCAGCAGAATCCCGTAAAAGGCATTTTGGTCATTCTCTGTTGAATTCAGCGTCTCGGTAAAACTAAAAAGTATGTCCCGAAACGTCGTTCGCATAAAATCTCTTAGAACCCGAGTCGTGAAAATGTGAATATAGAGGGTCAGTTGGACGGGTCCAGATCTATAAAATATATATATTTTAACAAAAAATCATTTAAAGGGACTAACGAACAATAATAAAATAACGATCGTTAGAAATGTAACCGAAAAACATGTTAATTGCCTAACGTTGCAACAAAAACAAAGATCGATACCTTAAATTGAGAAAAAAAAAAGATGAGTACCTTTAATTGACATGACACTAAAAAAGAGTACCCTTTTTTATGGCGATATGCCCTAAAAAGAATGAGGTAATAGGTTAAAGTGCCATTTTTTTATTATTGGCGTCCATCAATTATTTTCTTAAAAAAAAAAAATCAAATCTTCCGTTAATTTTCTATTCTAAACCTTTAACAGAGAGGTTTGACGTGCATTAGTTTAATTTCTTTTAACCGATTTAAAACTAACGTTTGCAACATTAATCATTTATACTAACAGTCGTTTGATTTTCTTAAATGAATCTTATTCTATTTATCAATTCAATCTCCAATTGGAAAAGTAACAAAAACCAATGTCTATCTTTTATATATACATATATATATATATACAAGTTGGTAACCCCGCCATAGGGCGGCAAAAAAAATTTTACAAACTCACTTTTTACATAATTCTCCCTACCCGCTATAGATAATTTCGTTCACAAAGTATGTGATCGTTGTGGTTTCCAGTAACTTTCCCACAACACCTATTAACATCATCATTCTCGCAATGTAAAAAGTACAACACTCTCCATCCGAACTTATATAGTTTTAACGTATCAAGATTTATATTTAATTAAGATTAAGTTATAAAAAGAATATAAAACCAACATAAAATAAAAAACCCGTTTAAAATGTAAAAAAATTTTTATAAAAAATATATCAACAATGGACTGTTGAATTAACGAGCATAAAATTTTAGAAAATATTGTGAAATTAGATCAAAAAGATAAAGAATTAGAACAGATAAAAAGATATTCAATTTGAAAATAAAGTTTGATTTTTATCAAAAGTGAACACATTCACATTAAAGACGTGATTCCCAAAAATGAGATGGATGATCAAGATTGCACCTCCTTATCTTATTTTAATGGGTCCTAAACCACCATTATAAATGTTTAAATATAATATATCAAAATATTATATATATTAAATATAGAAGTATATATATAATATATATATATATATAATATATATATATATATATATATATGCATATGTTGTAAGATCTTAAAACAAAAAAAAAACAAATACATACTTTGCTTAAAACAATCTTTGTATAATATACAATCTAAAAAACCAAATTCAAAAAAATAACAATAGAACCACCTTCATTCTTAAAAACTGTACTAGAAAAACAATTACATAAACAAAATGGTTTAAAATTTATTTCTATAATAAAGAAATTTAAAAAAAAATATTTAATAAAAATAAAAATAAAAACAATAATCACAAGTCATACCCGCCTATCGGCCGGTTTTTGCAACTGGGATTAGGTTAAACAGTGACACATGTGTTATTGTTGTATTCTAAAGATGACACACTTTGATTAACCCATTCATTCATTCAATATTATCATTAACATTTCACATAACTCACTGTTTATACATGATAATTATTGTTGTATTTCTTTATTTTGTCAATGCCTAGCCTCAACAATTATACACTATACGAAAAGACATGTTTTGGACCATAAACTCGCCGATTTAGTAACCAGGATCAAGTTAAAGCCCGTCCATCGGGATACGACCTACAAAAGTTAACGCCCACTTATATAATCTTGATATTTGTTTATTCTTACCTTTAACCATTGATCGTGGTCACTGAGCACCTTATATGATTATATTTTAGGTTAATGATGACGAGTGTAACTAAGGCGCACATGATCAGAATGTGGTATTACGTTTTTACACTAGCAAGATACGAAGAGAAAACAATATGAAACTGAAGAATTCCAGGATAAACATAGAGTGACATGCACATCGTGTTTTTAAGTGCTCCTAAATGTCCATAATGTCAAAATCTATTTGTAAAGTGTTTATTTATGCGTTATGAATATATTCAATCTACCCAGCTTTTGTCACCCGCAATTTTATGTGGGTGTTTGGCTAACCTTATTTTAGGGACTAATTGGCCGAATATTAGACCTTAGATTTCATAAACCGTACTATATCTTTTGGCTAAGCTTGTTCATGACCCATTAGTAGGATTAACTGTGTTAATTAATTGTGACCGTATTTTCCCCATCCCTATTCCTATATATAGAGAGCTCTCCTCTCACTTTCATACACCGAAGAAATACATTTACTCCTCTCTTTTTACCAATCATCTTGATTCGTTGTGTATTGGTTCCCTTGATAACCCGTTTGTGCTAACGGAGTTATCCGCTGTTGTTGTTGTATCCTGGGAGATAGACGTTTACGATTCTCAAGCACCGTGCAGAGGACGAATCTGTCTTAAGAAAACTGTGAGCATCACATGCCTCAATATTTTCTTTGTTTGTGTGTTTTTGAGTCTCAACAATCATATGGATTACAGTATCATTTTTTGCACTTTATGTTTTCATGGTATGATTAATGTATTTCTTGTCTCTAGTAGCGATAAACCTACAAAGTATAACAATTATAGCCCGAGTTGTAAAGACTTGTATGCTAGCTTAGTGCGTTAGTGGGCTACTTGCACCATGCAAAGTGTGGCAAAAACAGTTGCTTTCGTGCCAGGTTTTCAAGAACCAAATAATGGTGGCTTATTCCTTACTACTACTCAAGCGAACTTGGACATTTACAACCATTCATACCTACTCAAATTAGCTTTCACTTGTCATCCCTTTTTTAACGTTACAAGTCCTAATGCGTTCTCTACCCGCAATAATGGCATTTCTTTCTATGAAGAAGTCTTTGATCTATGTCATATATTAAGACCACGAGTTAAATGAGACCTATTTGTTGTTATGGCACACGGCCATGAAAAGCCATGGATGAGCCTTTAGTAATCACAAACCATATATATATATATATATATATATATATAGAGTTAGGATCAAATGAGAAGTTTTCTTAAAATAAGAAGGATAAGAAGTAACTATAACCGCATATCCGAGATGCGCCGACTTAAATTAGATGCATATCTATAATCTTAGATGCATTATAATCCATCATAATGTGTTTTCTAGTTTTTATTTAGATGCATAGATGCATTTCATGATTTCTCTTCTTTTTTGTTCCTCTGCATGCCTCGAAATAATAAAATTCAATTTACACCATCTACACATCAAATTAACTTTCAAAACTCTAAATGGTTCATCTAAATGAATAAAAATGCATCTAATGCAAGTCGTTGCATCTCAAATGTGTGGTTTATGTCACTTTTCATCACTTCTTATTTTAATTTACTTCTCACTGGATCCTTACTATATATATATATATATATATACATACTTTTTCTTAAATTTGACATGTCCAAAACGACCTGCTATATCCCATTTTCACGACTCGGACTCTAAAGAGATATTATGCAAAACGACGCTCCGGACAACTTTTCATTTTTAGCCGAGACCTGAATCTCAACAAAAAATGACCAAAATGCCCTTACGAGATTCTGCTGGTAATTTATCATATTTTTAATAAAGTGCAGAATTTGACTTTCAGTTTTGACCTGTTATTACGCGATTTTAAAACTAACGAACCTCGCGACAAAGTAAAATGATATTCCGAACAACTTTCGTTTTTCGCCGTAAGGCTAAAACGGACTCGAAAGTGCTCAAATTGTCCATTTTCGAATCTGTCAGCTTTTAATATTTACCACAATGCTGAATTTTCTAGCTTAAAGTGTATCTCAATTTCGCTCTAGATTATTCGTTATTAGGAGTTAGAAGCTCTATTTTATATCAAAACGATCGTAAAGATAAACTCTATCATATTTCTTAAACAAAAATCAAAGTTTGCAAAATCTCGTGCCTCGTTTTCCGCGTCAAAGTTTCTGCCCAAAACTACACGTTACAAAACGCGCCAAAATTCATTTTCGACCCAAAAATCCGTTCACGACACATCTAAAATAGTCTATAAACAATACCCAATTTGCTCAATCAACCAATAACAAAATCTAAACTAATTGACGCAAGTTCGCTCGGATTCCATCACATGTAATAATTAAAAACAAATCGAATCGCGAAAACAATTATTAAACTAGTAAATAATGTACTTACAATGCTATATAAAGAAAGATCAGACTCGATCAAAACTCGTCTCGTCCCCTTTGTTCCTTAGCCGTGGCCTCGGGTGACCCAACCAACCCCAAACCGAATCCAAATCAAAACCAAACTAAACTTAATCAAAAACCAATCAACAAAACACACCCCTTTGGGGTCTTGCCGTGGTTTGAACCCCCAACCAACACCAAACCCTTAACTTTTTGTATCCAAAACTCCCACTAATATTTTTCCCACTAAACTTCTAATTCAAACCTTGATTAAAACTATTTTTATTTCAATCAAAGTCCAATCTTCTTTAAATCTAATTGCATGTGTGTTTATTCTTCATAGATGATTAGGATAACATCACCTAAACTCTATTTGATCATTGGAAAAATCAAATGACAAGGGTGTTTGTGTTTGTGGGGTTCGACGAGCACAAAGAAGAAAAAGAAAGACAGGAAAACTAGTTCACACTTGGTTCTATGCTTCACATAAACCTTCTTGATAGTGTTTAGATAGATTTTTCAATACCAAAAACTTTGATGGATTTGTGTTTGTGTGTGTGTGTGTACCGTCGGCCAAGGGAGAGCAAGAGAAGGAGAGAAATAATTTTTGAACTAGGTGTTTTCACTTATGTTGATGTGTGATGAGAAGTAATTATAAGAACCTTGGAAGCTACACAAGTAATGATTTCTTGCCTTGAAAATTAAAATGGGTTGAGTGTGTGTGTGACATATAGCCGCCGACTATATGCATGCTAGAGGGATTCATATTATTATTTTTATTGAATTTTAATTACTTGTATAGTCCTTGTTAACATTTTTAATTTAAAGTATCATTTGTACATAATATTAATAAAGGTGTACATTAAACGCGAGTTTCGGCCAAGTCGAGGAACAAAAGGCGACGGAGTCCGTAAAAATATAATTTACAAAAATAAAACATTAACGAGGCGCGTCATAATTTATTATGATGCTAAAAACGCTTAACGGTTGCACGGTCAAACGTTGAATCGCGAAACGACAAAAATAAAAATTTCTCAAATTCATCCGAAATAAAATACGAAAATATTTATTTTCGACAATTAAATTTTTTCATGCCGACGTTCAATCATAGAAATTTATAAAATAATATTTATGACTTCAAATCCGCGATCGTCATACGCGTCGCAAAACTCAGGTTGTTACATCGCGCGTAGAGCGTCTCTTTTGATGTTATAGACGCTGATAAGCTGCTCAAGAATTGGTGTACAACTGTACATCATGAAGCGGTAGATTGTTACAATAAGTTGTATGTAGAAAACAAATACATATGAGGTTAAAACTCCCTTTCACATCATTGTCCAAGTTTCCACAGTTTAGAAGAATGCTAAATTATCGATGCCCGAAAAAAAAATCGATTGGCTCATATAAGAGCTAGAGGTCATGAGAAAGTGTAAGTCTGTCATAGTTGCACACCTAACGGGTTGCCTAGCCAAGTTATAGACGGTTGCTTTCTTTATTATACCTGCTCAAATTCATCATTGCCTCATGGCTGTAACATGCAACCGATGGGACATCTGATGTAAACAATGTTTATCAAGCATAATGTTATATCTGAATATACGATAAGGGTTTTGTGACTGTCACGTATACCGAATTAGAAATCATTTTCTACATTTGAGCACGCGTAAAAGTACCAAAACGCTTAGCACACTCTTATGAATGGCAATGGGACGGGTTTGGGGCGGGGCGACCATCCCCCATCCCTGAACCCAATTACGAAAACATGCACCAAACGCTCCCTGATCCCCATTGGGGATCTTATCAGGGCGCCCCATTTGGGCGCGATACTCCCTCAAACCTCCTTCATTCCCCATTGGGTCCTTAATGGGTGTCCTATTTGGCGTGATGCTTCACCATAGCCGCACCATATCTTACTTAATTTTATTAGTTTTACACCATTAGCTATACGATTTTGAAGTTGTTTTAAGTAAAATGAATTTAGGATATATTTGTTTCAAACAAAAAATATAGTCACAATTAACACCTAAACATTAGACACAACAACGATCATTGAGTTTTCAGAATCTTCTCCATCAAACACAAAAATAAAAACTAAATGCAGACTTGGTCTTTTCATTCCAATGAAACCGCTCACGACATGAAGTCTTCGCCTATTTAATCTTCAAAAACAATAGCTTGAATCACCTGTTCAAATAATAAAGGAAACATGTTAATTTAATTGTAGGTACTACTTTAAACTATTTCTTAGCTATGTAGTTCTAATACAAGCTCAAACTGAATTTTATGCACTTGTTGTTCCACTTTCTTTGGTACTTTCCTACGAGATATAATGAACAACTTGGATAAATAAATAGTAATACATACAAAAATAGATATTATATAAATACTATTTACCTCTTCCTCATCATAATCATACTCAACGGTACGACAACAAGCCTTGTCCTTCTTGGTCTCATCAGGACAAGTTTCTATATACATACATAAACAAGTAAACAACACAATATATTGTTAGCACAAATACTATATATAGGAAAAAGTAACCTTATAACTAAAATCAATATCGGGTTACCTCGTATCTCATTCAATAACCAACTTTGGTCACACATTAAAACCTCCAGAGTCTTTGGACGAAGTCGACTACGATGAGGGCTTATTAATCTTCCACTAGTGCTGAATGCAGATTTCGAAGCGACCACCGAAATAGGAATGGCTAGTATGTCTCTAGCTATCCTTTCAAGTGTTGGGTACTTAAATCCATTTGTCGTCCACCATGCCAATAAATCGAGTTCCATTTCTGTAAGCAACATATTTTCTCTATAGTAGTTATCTAACTTAGTTATAACATCTGAATCGTCTTGTTGTCTAGCAATGTTTGATAAGAGTTTTTTTAAATCCAAGACGATGACTTGAAGATGAACTCAAAGAAAGACCAACACCTTCATGATTGTTCAAAATTCTAGACGTTAATAAAGTAGTAAGATAACAAACTAAACATTCAGTTTTAAAATAAAAAGAATAAGATAAGTATACCTTCATGTTCGTTGTGTTTTGTGCGTGGAGCAGTAGATTCGTACTCTATAAACAAAATTTTGACAAAATCCTTCAGAGTTTTGAATTTACTACTTGCCTTCTCATTTCTATAAATCATGGGCAAAAGTAACTCAACAACTTTCAATTTATATCAAGGATCTAATACTGTTGTCGTTCCCATAACCCCATTAATAATTGACCAATACTTGTTAAACTTCAAGAGCAACTCGGAAGCCATATCCCTAATCACTTCAACATTAGAACGAGCCCACTCACGCAACGAATATCCAATTTCACATATCAATAGGAAAAGTATATTTACTGTAAGGTATTTCAAACCAGAAAACATGAGGGTTACCTCATAAAATACTTGAAATATGTCACATATTTCCTTAGCTAACTCCCAATCTTCCAAAGATTAAAGGTTCTCTTGATTCATGGATCTTTATCTAACTTTTTCAAAAGTTGGAGTGAGGATTTCAAATATTCAAAAAAGAAGTTTTCAACTTAAAACGACTTCTCGGGAAGGTTTTAACGCTTGAAAACTTGAGTAAACTACTCTGATACCAACTGTAGAACCGTAGAGGAGTAGGGGGTGAATACGATCTTTTCGAGTTCTTTGAAATTTATAAAACTTTAAGTCTTAAAGAGATCGAGTGGTGTAATGATCTTCTATAGTAATAGAGTCAATAAGTAGACAATGTAGGAACCCAAATATTACTACTTAACCATTTTCACATGTAAGAAATAAGCAAGGAGATATAGAAAGAAAATAGGAAGAATAAAGAAAGAAAAGAGAGAAAGAAAGGAGGATTAGATTATCACAAGTGTGTGTAAACTTACAAATGAGACAACCAACCATTCTCCTCATGTGGAGAAGGGTATTTATACTTAAACCATGGGCCGACCACATATGGCTTTGTTGGGCTGAATGGTATTTGCTATTGGGCCAGGCTCGGGATTACTTTGGGTTTTAGCCCGCAACACGTATAATATTAGATTAAGAAATAAGCCTGATACCCGTTCTAGCCTATTACAATGTAAATATTATAAAGACCAAGGATTCCCGACTGAATGACCGAGCTTCTATTTTTGACTCAATATTTTGAGGCTAACAATCTCCCCCGAAGCGAGGTCTCTGAATCTTGCTTCCTTGGACTTGTGGAGATTGCTTTGTTGTTAAGTTCTTGAGTCTTGGTCTTGGTCTTTATCTTTATTGTAGGCTTGTTCCTTCATGCTATGCGATCTTTGATCTTAAGCCTTTGTCATTGTCTTTTGACTTTGTCTTTAGTTCTGAGATCTTTAAATATTTTCCTTGTTTGTCTTTATCGTCATTGCCACCTTGTGATCTTGTGTCTTGACCAACACGCTCATACTATGCATCATCTTGAAAGCTTGCTAACAATCTCCCTTGACAATCTTTGTCTTGATAATCTTGGTATCTTTAGGAAGATCTTGAATATCAGAGTTTACAAAAGTCTTTGTATTTAATTCTTAAGCTTTCTTGATTCTTGAATCTTGATGCTTATAGTATGTCTTTATAGCTTGAGTATGAGCATGTGGTAATGAATCTGACTTAGCTAGAGTGAGGCTGCAACACCGTCGTTTGTACCTGCATTTTAAAGTTAGTGATAAACATCAGATATGGACGAATATGGCTTTGTCATTCGTCTGAGTATGGTTGCGTTAACCTCCGGTTTCGTGAGGACCGACCTGTGATCAGGTAGATTCAATTTAGAAGAATCTCCTTGACAGGGTTTCCAGCTTAAAGCGTAATATCCTCTAACACAGATTTATTAGATTCACCATGATTGCTTGTTCTCATTACCGAAACATCTCAAAGCAGACAGCACGATAAGAGTGAATCAGTTAGTTACTATCTTAATGATTGAGTCATCAAGTCATTTACTAGACCAAAATCGATATCCAGTTATCACAAGTTTGATTCATATAGAATCTCGCAAGTCACCTACCGCATAGCTGTTTGATGTTGAATCTAGAAGGATTTCCATCGTCACTGTGAATACTAAAAAGTATCACTCTGATGTTCTGGCAAAATCAAAAGGATATTGCGTAGGACTCTTTGTTATCACTTGTGTTCTAGATGTTGAACAACAAGTGTTTATCAGGCAATGTGTCCTAACGAGATTTATAGATTGATCTCTTGGCTCTAGACTCGATTAGTGCATTTTGGTTTTAGTGATCAGAGGCTGGGGCAGACTACCCCCTATTCAATATCAACTAACTCGGAGTGAGAAAGTCAATAGATAACGTGTGTATCTCCATGACAAATGAGACAAGTATCTTTTGAAAGAAACTTGAATGGTTGGGAAGGGTTGTGCAGTGTATCTCTGGGTTCATGATGTCTTTCTTCAATACTAGATTTCATCTTTGTGAAAACTGATAGCATATGTATTGACCTGGTTTCTGCCTAAGTTGTATGGAGGGCTTCTTTCTTTATACCCTTTATCCTTACATTTATTTTTCATTCTTCAAACCCTTCAATGCTTACCAAGACGTCATTACTAACACCTTGTTGTGATTGTTTCAGTGTTAACTCATGTCTTAGTCTGCATTCTTCCCGTTTCTCATTCATCTCCAAATCATACCTAAGGACTGTTATTTCTAACTATGGATTGTCCTTGGGTAGATCCCTCTGGTTCTGGTTGGATCATAGGACTAATACCTAACCTAACCACCTTATGACTTCAGAATCGTCATGAGTTAATAGGTTGTTGGGTATTTGATCGTAACCATAAAACCATTGAAATCAATCAAAGTGTTTGATAGAATTATCAAAATCGTTTGACACTTTGAGGGTTTCATCATTTGGAAAAACTCCCCTTTCACACGTGCATTGATAAACGAAAGTGTTTTGCACATGTAGGTAGAAGTATAAAGCACTTTGAGTCGATTAGATCACTTATTATTTTTTAGATCACATTTTAATTACATTTCTCCCCTTATTTTGAATACTAATTCACTTAGTCTTTGAAATACCAAGTGATTAAAATTTGTCATGAAAATTCTGTAGGGAGTAAAATTTATCAGCATGAATTATGTGAAACTTTTTCTTCTTGCTCCCCCTCAATTTTACATATGTTTGACACCAATAAAAATGATACCAAGTTGTAAAAAAAATATAAAATTAAGGTTGCGACAGTGTTGAGCACACAATTTTGAAAGATTATGAAATGTCATTGAAGAATTCTTGAAAAATTATGCTCAGATACTAGATCATCTTATAACAAATATTCTAATGTAAGTTATGCCATTATTACTGATTTGTTATTAAGAGACTTTTGATAATGTTTTAAATACATAAGAATTGTCGTAAGATGATGTATTCAAAATCATTAAAACTTTGGTTTTTGAAAAACTCCCCCTCAACAATTGACTCATTTATCGAAAATGAAACCACTTGTTAAAATGAACGTCGTTGAAAAGTTTGTGAGGGGTGGAGTGTTGAACAAATAATTTTGAAAGATTTTGAATTATCATTGAGAAATTCTTGAAAAATTATGTTCAACTTTCTGAAAAACCATATGTTAGAAGACTTCTCTTCTAACGCTAAGGATAAGCGCACTTATGCGTACACTTTCATTTTCTTGAGCATAAAACTTTGAATGTCTTGTATAAATTGCTCAAGACCGAGAAATTTGATTTTCTCGTTATTAGGATAAGTTCCTTTTATAGATAAACTTTCCTTTCTTTGAAGTCCAGGTTATTACTGAATTTGCACATAAGCCATTAAGAAAATTAGAAATGACATATTTTGAAACTTTTAAACTCTTGCTCGAACTTCATTTACATACCCGTAACAATATTAATCGTCATTTCTAGTTATGTAAATGCTATCGATTCCAAGAGACATGTCGAGAAGATTCTTTTTGGTATTTTTGAAATTTTATATTTTTGTATTTGGTTTTATAGGTTTTATATTTTGTATTTTGCTTTTCTTTAAAAATATTTACATTTCGATGTCTGATGAAATATCAAGCAGATTCATTTGCCAGAACCTCCAGTTCTGCTGGAGTCAAACATCTCATACCAATTCGTCTGACAAGATACTTAAACCTATTTTCAGGTAAGGCTTTAGTAAACATGTCAGCTAATTGGTATTCAGTTCTGACAAAGTACAGTTTAATTATACCACGTTCAACCTGTTCCTTGATAAAGTGGTATCGAGTATGGATGTGCTTGGTACGAGAGTAATGCACGGGGTTGCATGAGATTTCTATGGCTGACTGAGAGTCGCAGTACAATGGTATTTTGTTGTAATCAAAGCCATAATCCTTAAGTTGTGTCCTCATCCACATTACTTGAGCATAACTTGCAGATAACGCCACGTACTATGCTTCTGCTAATGACATTGCAGTGCAGTCCTGCTTCTTTGATATCTAGCTGACTAACTTATCACCTAGGAATTTTATTTCTCTAGAAGTGCTTTTGCGAGTATCAAGGCATCCGGCATGACCAGCATCTAAAAATGCGGTTAGGTCAAATCCAGAATCCTTTGGATACCAGAGTCCCATATTTATGGTACCCTTTAAGTATATAAAGATCCTTTTAACCTCTTTGAGGTGATATTCTGTTGGTGTTGCTTGATAACGTGCACAGTAGCATAGTGCTTGCACTAAGTCTGGTCTACTGGAAGTCATATACATGAGTGACCCGATCATACTACGGTATTTTGTTTGGTCAATGGGTGTACCACTCAAGTCTGCATCCAGTTTAGGTTTAGTAGCCAATGGTGTACCAAGGCTTTCACATCTTTCCATACCATGCTTTTTGAGTATTTCTAAAGCGTACTTTGCCTGGTTGATAAGGATACCTCTTGGGGATTGGTGGATCTGAAGTCCTAAAAAGAATTTCATTTCCCCCATTAAGGACATCTCAAATCTACTGTGCATTAATTTTTTAAATCGTTTAGAAAATTTTGGGTCTGTAGACCCAAAAATAATGTCATCTACGTAAATTTGCACAAGTAAAATGTCCTCCTCGTATCTTATCGTGAATAGAGTACGGTCTATAGTACCTTTAGTGAAACCTTTGGACATCAAGAAATTTTAGAGTTCATCATACCAGGCTCTCGGAGCTTGCTTTAATCCATATAGAGCTTTCCTTAGACGGTAAACTTTCTCTGGATGATCAGGATCAACGAACCCATCTGGTTATGCAACATAAACCTCTTCCTTCAATGGACCATTACGAAATGCCGTTTTCACGTCCATCTGGTAGATTGGAAAAGGTTTGTGTGCAGCGTAGGCAACGAAAATATGAACTGCTTCCAAGCGAGCAATTGGTGCAAATAATTCCTCGAAATCAAAACCTTCTTCCTGAGCATATCCTTTAGCTACAAGTCGTGCCTTATTGCGAATTATAGTTTGATCTTCATCCTTTTTGTTCTTTCATAACCACTTTAGCTTTATAACAATGTTGCCAAAGGGTTTGTCGACGAGTTACCAAACTTAGAGTCTGTCGAACTGATGAAGTTCATCCTACATTGCCTCGATTCATGCGGAATTAGCCATTACCTCCTTAATATTTTTCGGTTCTGCAGTACTCACGGTGAGCACGAACATACACATTTTAGGATCTGTTGTAAGTTGTCATCTGGTTTGCACTGGCTCGGATAGATTTCCACAAACTTGTTCTAGCGGGTGATCTTTGGTTCATCGGTGTTCAGATTGATGATGTTGGTAGAATGTATGCATGTTTGACGGATCAACATAGCGAGTAGATGACTCAGCTTCTTCACGTACCGGTGTACTAAAGATGTTGTAAAATTTGTTTTCATCAATTTGTGCATTTTCTACTTGAAGTTCTGCTTGAATATCAGTTTTGTTTTCCTCAGCATTGACAGTTGTAGTTGGAGTGATCGGATCTGTTGTAGTTTGAATATTTGTTGTAGGTTGTGGGTCTTGTTGTTTAGAATTATCATAGAGAGCGGAAGACTTTGCCACACTTTGATTTCCTGCAGTGAAGTATTCTTCGAACAACGGACTGAATAGAAAACCCAACTCTTGTAATGATGGAGCATTTGTGTCTGCTGGAGGAGAAACGTTTGGAACCAGCTTTGAACTTGAAGGTTCATTGTTGTGGTCTTGAATTCCGAGTTCTAAACTGTTATGATCAGAAGTCTTTTGTAGTTGGGGCACGGGGCCAGAGTTGTCATAATCTGACGCCTTTGTTCTTGTTCATCAGATTTGAATTCCTTGAACCCCTGATTTATGAGATATCAGTCTTTTCAGCAACCAAACTCTGAGTCCTTCCTTTTTAGGATTGAAAGATGTACCTGCACTTAAGTTAAGAGTACCTACACTCACATTAAGAGTTTGTTCGCATTCATATGGGTTAGTGATATCTTCATTTGAATCATTTGGGGGTTCACTGTCAACCTTGGTTGTGCTAGAGGTGAATATCTTTCCAGTTGGAACCCATCTAAGACCAACAAACTTGAAAATTCTACCTGTTGGTTTCCACCCAAGACAAGATCTAGGATTCTTTGTTTTCTTATGCACTATGGAAGTCATTTTGGTTGAAAACCTATGTCATGTAGGGATTTGTCTTTCTGGTTTCTTTGCGATACTTATTTGCTCTACGGGTTTGTATCTTTTTATTGTCTTATGGGATGGTACCTTAGCACGTGAGTTGACCTCATTCAGGAATTTTGTTACACAATGATCATGATTTGCATTAAAGACACATTTCTGACATGTCGAGCAAACAAAATGTTTGGAGTTAGAAAAATTTCTAGAATTCCTAAAGTGTTCTGCTATGGGCACAACCTTTGTCGTGACTCAACTACTCTTAGATGCATGCCAATTACTAGATGTTTGAGTATTACTCATAGGTTTTGGTTTGCAATCATTGGATGTGCTTTGTGATATAGCAGAAGGCATCACACTAGGTCTTGAATTCCTACCTCTTTCTTGTGTCTTTTTCTTAGCTTCCTCTAGATAATGATTATGAAACATGTCATTTAAACTAAATCTTGGCATGTTCTTTGAACTATTCCTAAATTCGCTAGATGCGATCAGGTGATGAGGTTTTACAAAAGCTGATTCTCGAACTTTAGGCAACTAATGAGGAGTGACTGGTTTTGACAAATCGTTTTTCACATCAACTTGGAAGGTAAACCGTGGTTTTAAAGATTTAGGTCGTTCAGATTTAAACGCATTCGGTTGTCTAACAACTGATTGGTTTCTGAGTGGATGTAAAATCGGTTTCCCCAAGATTGATGGTTTTGCAAACTTAGTATCCACACTAGTTCCTTTTATCTTTCTTAATTTATTTTTTAATGTTGCATTCGCAAAAACCTTTTCCTGAATCTGAGCTTTTAAATTAGCATTTTCAATAGACTTTTTGTTTAGTTGTTCAATTAGAGAGTCATTATGATCTTTGGTTTGAACTCGTGTCTTTTTTATTGGATCATAAAGATCTTTGTAAGTCTTTTTCAAATGATCATTTTCCTTATTTAAATGCTCATTCTCTGTAAGTAATTTAGCCACACTATGTTCCAATTCGATGTTTATTATTTCAAAATCATCAATGTCCTTTTTAACTTTGGCCTCATTACCCTTTTACTTTCGAAAATTGACCGCATTGCCCTTCTTTGAAAGCTTGATTTTGATATTTAAGTTCAAGATTAACACATTGTGCTTCCATTCTTAAAAATCTTTTTGAAATTGGGTAACGGTCTTTTTGAGACAAATATTTTCAGATTCGAGAGATTGATTTGAGAGTTCAGTAATCTGGTTATCATTTATTTTAGCAGGCAAAGGACGTTTTTCATGACATTGTTGCTGGTCCTTCATTATTAAATTTAGGTTGCTTAGTGTGTTGTTGTCTTGTAGCAAATACATTATTATTAGCAGTCAATTGTACCTCAGCCATTGGCTCTTCATCATATATGGGTTTGATATGTACATCGTCAACATGTGCATCATTCCTTGATATGTTGTTTGTATCATGCTCTCCTAATTCTGTGTCACTGCTTTCTGTGTCAACTAAACTAGCATCCAATGTTTTACTCGTATCAACCTTTCCCTCTGTTGTCTGCATCCGTCTTTCATTCACCCTGTTAACATACTCTCTTTTATATAGTGCTCTTTTATCAATTTACTTCTTAACAGATTTCATGTGTTGCTTGGATCAGTGTATCACAGAATTGTTGAACCTAGATTCGAGTGTATTCTAGAAAGTACTTGTGTGTCATTAAACCATCATCATCATCTAAAGAAAATCGTTATTTGATGAAAAACTGTGTCTGGAGTACTTTAAAAGCAACCATGGATCCAATTTCTTAAAATTCTTCTTTGTCAAGTTATTTTTGTAGTTGATCCACGTTTAGGAACATTGTCCTTGTGAAAATATAAACATCTTGAAAAGTGTCGCAAATGCTCATTTGAATCCCTCCTCGGTTCAAGTTCTTTTTAAGTCTTTGTTTGAAAGAACCTTGAGGTGTGAATGAAGTAGTCAAAAAAATATCATCCAAATTTTTGTTGCTCTATCTTGCATTAGTTTCATTTTGTTGTTCTTCCGAATTTGAACACGAACATAAAGTATCTTTCATTTCTATTTAATGTGAAGTGAAAATGATTTGTAGGATCTTAAGTAGGTAAAGTGATTGTTGTTGATTGAATCGTTGTTGTAGATTGATGAGCTAAAAGGGTTAATGGTTACCACACTTTCAACTTAAAATGATTAACAGTTGATTAAAACACAAACAAGGACTAACGGTGTAATCGAAATCCAAGTTAAATGCTTAACGGTTGTTAATTAAAGTTGTAGGGACTAACGGTGCAATAACAGTTTACTTTAAGGGTTAACTAACAAACAAAGGACGAATGGAGAATGGGTCTTGAAGTCCAGGGACCTAAGTTGTAAAATTCGAATTGTAGTTTAATAAAGAACAAAAAAACGTTTCCCTCCTATTTGCAACTTGTCTTATTCGTTTCAAAATACTGTAACGAAGCTTGTATCTCGCGAAAACGTGTCGTTATTATCGGCCTAAAATAAACACACTACGATG
The DNA here is from genome assembly GCA_026074375.1 of Tanacetum coccineum. Classification (NCBI taxonomy): domain Eukaryota; kingdom Viridiplantae; phylum Streptophyta; class Magnoliopsida; order Asterales; family Asteraceae; genus Tanacetum; species Tanacetum coccineum. Next base: position 156,571 of record BQNB010000051.1, read on the forward strand.
ATTGTTGAAGGACCGCTATCTAAATGATATAAGTTAAAAGAACCGCGAACGACCAAAACTCGAAACCGAAAAACCGTAGTAACATGAAGTAAACCAGAAACTTGTCAAATTCGGTCACCTTAAACCTGTATAAATCGGTGATGTATATTCCGGTCAACTTGAAACATGTATATTTCGGTTCACCATCTTGCACAAATCGGTTGACTTGCAACAAGTATAAATCGGTTAACTTTAAACCTTAATGCATAAATCGGTTACTTAAATCTTGATGCATAAATCGGTTACTTAAGTCTTGATGCCTAAATCGGTTACAAGGAAGTTGCACAAATCGGTTCACCTGAGATGTATATTCCGGTTAAGACCACAACTTGCATAAATCGGTTAGGCAAGAAGTTTATATCGGTTAACCAGTGTGTAGGTTCCATGATCATTCATATAAACCTTTAGCAATGATATGTAGAATCAAGAGATTAAATTAAACAAGGATTGATTGAAAAATTGAAAGAGAACAATTTGGTGGCTAGAAACCCTAAAAGTAATATTGACTAGCTAACCTAAAGATGAGAAAAACATAGAGTATTTATACTCTAAAGGGGATCGGCCTAGGAGGCCTTTGTGGGCTTTATCTGGGCTTTTTGCATCTTGGCCCGTTTACATCATTAAACATTACAATTAACTAACTAACTAACGAGCTATGAAACGTCAATTTTCTTCAAGACCGAGCTTCACTTGTTAGACTGTGAAATTGTGTTTCTAACACAGTGTGTATATTCCGGTGTACTATTTTTAGATATTGTCTTTTAGCTATCCAAACAAAACACAAATCCATCAAAGTAGGAGATGTGTTTTTATTTGTCCTTTTGCTTTGTTCAAACCGCTTACAAGATAAGCCACTCAAGAAGCTCAAATAAGCTGTTAAGCAAAGTAACAAGCCACGAAGAAGAACCTTGATACGCTACGACAATTTTGTGACACATGGTTTTATAAACAAATATTAAAACCTAAAAAATGAGATGTTATGACGTGACTAAAATAAGTTATAAAAAGCTTTACAAAAAAACTATTTACAACCGAAATAAGCACGTACAGTTTAACAAATAAGCTAGTGATAGGTTTTGAAAAGAAAGCTTAAAACTTTTTATCTAATAACCTAAAATCTATTCTTATTAGAGAAATAAGCCCGTAGCCTGAGTAAGCTCTAAAAACTTAAAATAAGTTGTTTAGAAACCCAATAAGCTATCAAAATATAAGCCTAATAAGCTAGAAGGGTTTAGAAACAAAAAAAGTTAAAGCCTGAAGCAAATGTTAAATATGAACACAAGTAGGAGAATAACTACGATGCTTAAACTAGTATAATAAAACAATAGCCCATTATGAACACAATACTGATTAGACGAGAAGAGTATGAAAGTGTAAAGACAATAGCCTAATATCAGTTATATGATACACGTTTTTTGCACCAAAGTTTGAAGCTTTTAATTCAAAAGGAACCCAAAAAAATAAAATTATGCCGCAAATAATAAACTCAAAATAAGCTTAAACAACCTTATACCACTTAACCACAAAACCCACCCGACGCTCATGATACAACATGTATAGATAAGTTAATAAACTAACAAGCTAAACAAACTAACCTATAGAAAACAAGAAAACCTTGACCAAATAAGCTCGAAATAAGCTCATATAAGCCATGATATAGGCTTGTATGAACCTTAATAAGCTCGAACCACTACAACAAATCACCAAAAACCCCTTGACGATTAATACCACATGTAGGAACCCAAATATTACTACTTAACCATTTCCACATGTAAGAAATAAGCAAGGAGATATAGAAAGAAAATAGGAAGAAGAAAGAAAGAAAAGAGAGAAAGAAATGAGGATTGGATTATCACAAGCGTGTGTAAACTTACAATTGAGACAACCAACCCTTCTCCTCATGTGCAGAAGGGTATTTATACCTAGACCATGAGCCGGGCACATATGGCTTTGTTGGGCTGAATGGTATTTGCTATTGGGTCGAGCTCGGGATTACTTTGGGCTTTAGCCTGCAACACGTACAATATTAGATTAAGAAACGAGCTCGATACCCGTTCTATCCTATTACAACGTAAATATTATAAAGACAAAGGATTCCTGACTGAACGACCGAGCTTTCATTTCTGACTCAATATTTTAAGGCTAATAGACAACTAGTGAAGGACGGCCACCAATGATATAGGCTTGTATGAACCTTAATAAGCTTGAACCACTACAAAAAATCACCAAAAACCCCTTGACGATTAATACCACATGTAGGAACCCAAATATTACTACTTAACCATTTCCAATGTAAGGAAAATAAGACAAGGAGATATAGATTGAAATTAGGAAGAAGAAAGAAGAAAGAGAGAACAATTGAGGATTGGATTACTACAAGCGTGTGTAAACAACATTAACAATTGAGACAACCAAAACCCTTATCCTATGTGGAGAAGGGTATTATACCTAGACCATGAGCGAGCACATATGGCTTTTTGGGCGATGGTATTTGCTATTGGGTCGGGCTCGGGATTACTTTGGGCTTTAGCCTGCAACACGTACAATATTAGATTAAGAAACGAGCTCGATACCCGTTCTATCCTATTACAACGTAAATATTATAAAGACAAAGGATTCCTGACTGAACGACCGAGCTTTCATTTCTGACTCAATATTTTAAGGCTAATAGACAACTAGTGAAGGACGGCCACCACGATATATACTGGTTTGGGATGGGGGGGTTAAACCATTCGTACGTCCAGTTGCGAATCCATGACACCTATACTATTACTCTAGTATAATCCTTATGGTGGACTATAAACCGTATTACAACTTTGTTCCACCAATATGCACTAAGATCGACGCTCACCAAGAAGAGCTACTCCCTACGGTATTTCACCCTCGGAATCCATCCCTAAGAACTTGTGATTTGACTTTCTTCTAAGATCACTAAGATCAACTATGACCACTAAGAACTTCCCCGTGGAAGCTTACCAAAACCCCAACCAGATCCCTAATGATATAGGTTTGATCACAAAGATACAAGACTTCCCTTACATCCAAATTGAATGAATAAGTTGATTTAAGAATCAAGAGTAAATTGCAGAAATGGTCCCTATGGTTTGCTCAGATTGTACGTATGGTCCCTACTTTTGCGAAATTGTAGGCGGCCTCCTTGTGGGGAAACTTTTGTTCCATTTTGGTTCTTGTCAATGACCAAAGTGGAACAAAATGGTCCCTGTCAGAATCCAAAGTAGGACAAAACTTTCCCCACAGGGAGGCCGCTTGCAATTTCACAAAAATAGAGACTATACATGCAATCTGAGCAAACCACAGGGACCATTTTTGCAATTTACTTAAGAATCAATCTCTAACCTAGCTTAGAGAATTGATTTTAATAGAAAGGGTATAAGAAAGAAGACCCTCGACACAACACACAAGTGTGGATTTAAGTACTTATGTGTCTCTCTTGTGAAATGATGTGTTCACTTCAATGAGATGATAGAATAAGAATATTAGAACAATTTGATGTTTAGGCTTTGAGGATATGAGATGAGAAAAGTAAGGAAAGAAAGAATGGCAAGATGTGAGGAATACGATAACCAAGAGGGGATATTTATAGGCCAAAAACTAGATGCCATTTCCAAACAGCGAGTGGCGCGTTGAGCCACGCGTTAGCGCGCCAGAAACCCGACCTAGGTTTTTATGGTTTTTGGCGTTTTAACTACCCGCTCTTGTTAAACCCTCAATTGTACTTCACGCTTTGACTTTTTCATCATTCTTACACTCAAGGTCGACCAACTCAAATAGCTATTTGATAAAAACGTTTGTGAAGTAGTTTAAAAGAAGATTTGGGGATGTTTGTCCAATATCAAATAGATAAAGAAGAACTATTAGACAAAGGGTATGTTTGGGTATCCCTCACACGTATATGGTTTAGTTGGAAACTAACCATGGTTAGGTTGATGAGTTGGCATGGTTAAGAGAGAAAGGAATATACCAAGGAATATTATAAACTTGGTGATGAAGTGTGGATGTTATGAGAGGGAGAATTTAAAATTCAATTTCAATTAGGTATGTGAGATAAAGGTTGGAAGTGAGTTGGAATGGGTTGGAGTGAGTTGGAAAATATGCGATGTTGATGTGATAGAAGGGAGCCTAACATTTAAGATTCAAATTTCAAATGTTAGGAAGGGTGAGTTGGCAAAGTGTGTGAGGGAAGCTTTGGTGAGGTGTGTGAGGATTGGAATTCAAATGTGAGTGTGTGTATAGGAGAGGTGTATGAAGGAAGTTTTGAGTATGTGTGTGTAATTTGAATTCAAATGAATGAGTGTGTGTGTGTGTGTGTTGAGATGAAGAAGAGAATGAGTAGGGATTGCGTGGTAGAGAATATTTTGATGTGAAAGATAGGAGCCTATGTTGGAATGTTGAGGGACATAAGGTACAACAAGTACAAGGAAGGTACATTGTGTAAGGGAATGTGAGTTGTCCCATGTGGGTGTGTTTTGGGGAAGGTTTAAGTGAGGAAGGTTTAAGCTTTATGGTTGTGAAAATAAGTGACGAGGATGATGAAATATGATAATCGAAGGATTGATTGGGTTAATAATCACATTGCCAAAGGAAAGAAAAGAGATGGGCAAATGTGATTATGAAATGGTTTAGGAAAGGAATGTTTAGAGTGTGTAGAAGATGTGAATAATCATTTGTTGGGTAAAAGGGATTAACAAATGATTAGGAGGATGTTTATAGGAGAGTAGGAGAGGTGTAGGTGACATGTGATGAATACATGTGGGAGTTTGTAAATCATTTACATAGAAAAAGGTAAGAAGGTTCAAAGTAAGATTGACTTTCAAATACTACAAACTCAATTAGTCATTTAGACTTTAATCCATGATTATCAACAATAGATATGATCACTAATCATCTTGATGCAAACAAGCTAAGTGCTTTGCATCTCAAGTAAAGCATATCCCATAACGGGAAAAGATACGTTTATGCAAAGTGACCTTTGACTTAGAGGAAAACCAAAGGTTACTCTGCGTAATCATCTTGATGCCAACAAGGTAAGAGGAAAACCAAAAAAACAAAATCTGCAAAATCGGGACAGCCCCTGGCGCGCTGACCCACGCGATGACGTGCCATCATCGCGCCAAGAACAAGTTCTTGGTTTTCCGAATTTTAGCTATCATTTGTTACTTTAAGTGTTGGGCGAACGTTTATTTGTCATTATTAAAACATAAAGGAGATCATAGTCAATGTTGCACCAACAAGTCTTTTATCAGACTCTGGAGAACTTCTTGAGGATGATTCGCTGAACTTATTTTCGTTCAGCGACTTGTTTTACACTTAGGATATTTTTTATACAAATTTTGTACAAGGGACAATTAGACACTGAATTGGCCCAACAAAAACCAAAGTGCATTTAGACGTTACTCAAAATGGAAAACATCACTTATACTTTTGCTCACATGACGACCACTTTCATTGTCAATATCAGGATCGACAGATTTTGGGACATTGACATTTTTAGGCACAGAAACACTTCTATGATGCTTCATCCAATACCTTTTTATGGAAGTTTCCATCAACACATCATGTTCTTTTTTTCGACTTATCGGTATAGTATCCTTAGGGCACATGTTATTCATATGTCACAACATAAATATAATGATAAGGCGGTAGTCGGTGAAAACCAAAAAATGAACTTACCTTTCCCAATTTGTACCAATATGGGTAACTAAATCTAATATTATTAACTATCTAATACATAAAGTAAAACTTTGAAAGTAACAATATACCTACGGTGTTACATGACGGTGGTGGGGATGCGACAGTAGTAGTGCGACATGCAAATCGTTAGAGGCATAGCTTTCTAAGTGCTTCTTTGAGTTTATCTTTATTGTGACCTGCATACACAAAAGATATTGGTTACTATGCTTTGCAAAGACCGATTAGACAAATTACTAAAAGCTATCGACTACTTCTCGAGCTAAGCTAGTACATTAAACATGTGACTATTGATGTGGCATTGGACTGTCCTGTAATTCCCGCCTATGTCTGCTAGTATTCCTTGTAGTACCCAAGCTGCTTGGTCAGCGAAATTGTACCCGACATCCGTTTTTCAACAATTTTGCATGAGTGGTAATTTTAGTTGCTTCATAGTAAAGATATATTCAAAATACATTGTATTGACAACACATCAGTATCTAAGCCGACTCAAACCGCGTAGACATACTTAAACTACTTTTGTTACTCAAACCCAAGCTATTCCATTCTTTAACCTACCCATTATATGATGTCATGGTAAATGATCGAATCTTATTTCATATAAATGATTTATACCTTTATACTATTGATTTTCTACAACAACTGAACTCAAAGGTATGGTGACAAAGTAATATTGGATGCAAATAATAAGGGAAAACTAAAGCAAAAATAAGAAAGCAATGAATCTAAACGTGCGCGACACATACATGCACTTGCATCTTACAATCAATATCAACATCATTCTCATATAACAAATCAACAAAACCCATATAAAAAAGCAATGTTAAAAAGTGAAAACACTATAAGAATCATCTTCAAGCCATTTTAGCAATTTACGAAGTACAAAAAAACCCATAAGTTTATAAAAATTAACCCTACTTTTAAATATCTAATTTCAGAATTTTGGAACAAAAAAAACCTAAAGTTTATAAAAACCAATCAAATCTATACAAAATCACAAAATCAACAAAACCCATAAATTCTAACAAAACCCTAATTTCGAAATTCAGTCTTTTTAAATTTGTATAAGTTATGTTTCTGGATCTCACTCATGACATCGTCAGCCGCAACGAAAAAAACATACCTTTATAAATTATGACTCGGATCGAGTATAAACGCGGGCACCAAAAACCAATCTTCAGGAAAAAAAAACCTAAAATCCAAACTATAAATCTCACATTTATCTAATTTGACTGCATGTTTGTGTGGTATGTGTGAGTGTGTTCTGGAAGAGTGTATGTGCGTATAGGGGTGAGCAAAACAGACCGCGGACCGAACCGGACTGGCCCGAACCGGACTGACCGGACCGGACCTATCTCAGTCCGGTCTTCGGTCCATCCTATTCTGTATTTTCGGTCCTCGGTACGGTCGGTCCGGTAAGGTCCGGTTAGGTTTTACGAAAAAACCGGCAATTATGCCTTGTTGGACCGGACCGGATCGAAGACCAAACCGGACCGGACTTCGGTCCGGTGTTTTGGCCAAAGTTGGTTTCGGTCATGTTCGGCTTTGATCGGCCCAGTCTGGTTTTTGGACCGTGAGCACCCCTATGTGAGTAAAACAACATTAAAAAAAGGTCGGACCTATAGAAACCCAAACGGGAGCCAAAAAAGCACCGGAGCCCAGCGTATTGAAAGGACGTCGTTTCAATCGGGCAATGAGTATTTATATAATCTAGACTCACTAGTGCAAATTATAGCAATTTAGCCCATGTAAATATACTTCAAACAAGTACGGTCTTAACCCAATGATTTGCTTGACCAACAAGTGTTTTTGGAAAGACACACAACATCAGATGGTCTTTAGCCACTCACGTTAGATACGTGAAACAATTCGACAATCTTGAGCAATTTCTTGATGTGCTCATTAGCATCCTCCGATTAAGTCCCGCTGAAGGTGTTCTCACGAAGCTCCTTGAGAAATTGTCCATTCATCTCGAATGCAATAGCTTCCTCAAAAGTTAGCCTCACAAATACCTGGACCATTGTCATCCTGAGTTTGAGCCATGTACTCCTCAATCGTTTGAGAAACCATTTCTTCTTTGATTCTGAAATCAAACAAAGAATGTTAGTAGAATAGGTTTTAAGAAATAGTAAACAAAACACGAAAAAAAATCGGTTACAAAACCCCGATACGTCGTATGCGATTAAATGCGCATATGCTGTATCTAACCAGACACGATATGGATACGTCGCATTGTATACTAGTCGATACGTCATATCCAATATTTAGTGGATACGTCGTATATAAAGCATGTAACATATTTTAGATTTTCAACACCCGAATTTAAAGCAGAAAAATCAAATAAACCTAAAAACTTATAAAACCAATATATAAATATCTGCTAAACTAACTAAAGCTAAAGCCGCTCCCCGGCAGCGACGCTAAAAGCTTGACATTTATATATATAGTCTTAAATTTATAGTAACCGGCTTAACCAATAGACTAATACTAACGGACAATGTACCCGATTAGTTATAACTAGTTAATGATAAACACTGGTAGTTCGTAGGGTGCGGTTGAACTAAAGCTAAACATAGTGGAATTTCTATGAGATTGACACAATTAAATGATTAACTATTTAATTAACTAGAAAGTCAGTAAATTACGAGCGTGATCAAATAATGAAGAATGTGCTAGCCAAGCGAGCGCGAGCGCGAGCGCGAGCGCTGTCTAATTGAATCATACCTACTCAGTGCAATGATATAAAAAGCTTGCGTTGGCGAGACGTGGCAAATGTAGGGGCGAGCGAAGACATGATGGTTACAGTTACCTAGCACTATGAATATCGACCCCTAACCCTCGAGTAACTTACGGTGTTAACAATCCCAAACACGCATTAAACGTGTCAACTAATCTATACGATTTATCCGTGGTGACCTAAGGTCATAATATTACCTACTCTCTTGCAATGGTCATCTATGAGAGAGCACTATGCTAATTTACATGTTTTAGTTATAATCTGTCTAACCTAGGGTATGGTCCACCTCTAGTCCTAATGGTAAACTAACAACAACCCTTAGTTTTCCAATGCTACTAGCTTAACAACATGATAAGGATCATAAATCAAACAGGTTGTCAATCTAGTAATTCAAAATCAAGAAATAAACGTTATACAATAAACACATAAATTGAACATTTATTTGAGCGATAAAGATATAAACTATCCAATGTAAATTTATTAAATCAAGTAAACAAAATCAAATAAACACAATATTCATAAACATGGCTAACACCTAAAGGTGTTAACCCATAATCTCAATAGCAAACATGATAGAAGTATCAAACGATAAACGTGATGAAATCGATATGCAAGCCAAATGATTGTGGTACGCATGATGAAACGAGGTGTTATTCACATGATCTCTGCTCTTTAATGGTGTTATTCTTCTTTGAAAATCGTCCTAGGGTCGACTGAAGTTGAGGAATGGTGTCCCTAAGTCCTGAACAAGGGCTGGATATATAGTTTTCTGTCTCGACCATGATACGGCGTATCCCTATTTCTGGATACGCCGTACCCTTAAACATCCTTGGCCTCCAATCACTTACGTGATATAGAAAGTCAAGTCTGACCATGCCTTCAATAAGGCGTATCCCCATTATATGGACACACGGTATGCCTTCAATATGTAGTTGGTCAGGTCTTCACTTGGGCTTTTATATGGCGTATCCTCATTTAATGGATACGGTATTTTCTTCGTTTAAGATCCAAATCATTTCCGTGTCTTTCCCACTTTTGCTCCAGAAATATTAAGAATCATGAATATAAATGATTTAGTAACAATTATTGGATAAAAGTATAGTAAATGAGCAATATATACGAGATAAATGATACATAAAATATGTACTTATTTAATCATATCACCGAATAACCTGAATAAGTTTACTAACCCGACTCAATAATCTTAATTGAGTTTAGCTTGAGTCAATTCAGATCGGGTTGGCCTTTTTTACACCTCTACATGCCACTATCAAAATTCGAAAACCACAAAAAAAATATTTCAAAAATTCACTAAAACCATTTATTGTTGTGGTGCATACACTTTACACAATGTTGGTCCATTTGATTTGACTAGCCCAGTTAACTTTGGCCCATTTAACTTTTTCCCCATCTTCTTCGGTCTCAAGCCCTAGAACCCAAAAACCTTCATTTCTGAAATTTATCAAAGATTTTACCATCCTTGGTCAAATTTGTAGCAACGATCCTCAATATATTGTAAGTTAATCTTTCCTTTCTTATAAATAATGTTATATGTACTGTACTGATCGTTGTAAGTATTATAACATTGTTATGATGAAGTGAATGATTGTATTTATGGTTAGGGTAGGTTTTATTTATCAAGTTTTAGAATTTTGATGTTAAATGTTATGTAAATAGTTGTAGTTATATGTGCCTTGTGTATCACTGGTCTTTATATGTAACTGGAAATGTGTTAAGCTTAAAAGTATTTGGTTTCGAGATACTAGTTGGTTCGCGCTTTGTTTGGAGTTTGTTATGCTGAAAAGATCTGTATGATGTGTTTTTAACCAAAATGGGCCAGCAGGATTCGACTATCAAAATAGTGTTATATGGTTATACCTTAAACTGGTTTTCGAGTTGTTGAATGTATTCTAATTACTACAAGGAAAGGCGGTTGAAATCGTGTGACTTTCGGCGTTTGGTTTCTATTAAGTTTATTTAAGGTTTTTAGTTATGTACAAGCATTAGTTGATAATTGTAGTTTTAAGACAAAGACTTAGAGAAAGTGAATTTTGTGCGCTTTATATCAGTGTTTTGTGTGCATCTTAATGAATGTTACATTGTATCTTGAACAGATGAGATAAGTTGACGGTTTGATATTCATGTTCATTGGATTGTAGAAACTTAAGGTCCTTTTTTGTTTGCTTTAGGTTTTGAGGTATGAGATAGAATATGTACTTGTTCTTTCCGTCTGTTAAGTTGAGTTGGGATTGTTGGGAAGTATAGAATTAGTAATTCTTTTTATGATGGTAAATGCAAAGTAGATTGGTGTACGAAAAGTAGAAGAAAGTGAAACTACAAGCATAAAGGAAGCTTTTGAGGTTGATGCGAGTTTATAAATCAACCTAACCAATAGCACACGTGGACAAGAAAATAATTAAACCAACAGCACTAGATATGTAGCTCGTGAGTATACGATTGAAGTGTTATGCACTTAGGTTTCATTAAACACAAAGAGTGACTGTTCAACAATGCACTTAATAGCCACTTGACGCAACAATTGCTTTAATTTTTATTTGAGCATCCTTTTGTAATATCATGTCAAAAAAATTTCGTCAATTTGTTCGTATGCTTTTTTTTTGTCTCATATGAGTACATGGCCATAGATTGTTATTCAATATTACTGAAACCGTACAAAAAGATGTAATTGTTATGATTGTGAAAGTTTATATATGACTGATAAACATGTAGTTAATGTTATCGAAAAGTGTTATAGTTTAAGCAAGCCATTGGGTGGTTAAATGATTTTTGCAACTTTAGGGGCCAATTGTTTATGTCATCTATATTCATGGTGCATTGGTCTTTCTTTTAGGTTAAGGAGGCGTAAACACAACATTCTGTAAGTGCTTTCAAGCGGAAGTCAGATTCACCGGCAAAGACGATTCCAGGTCTACACGAGGTACACCCACAATCAGTTTTTATCTTCTATCTGTTACATGTATGCAAAGTTATTCTTCTGTGTCAAAAAAGCACTAGTTGAACTGTGATTTATAGGGTCCAGTTCTAGCTCTTAATTGGTAATCTTATATGCATTATTTATACATCTGAAGTTGGGATATTCAAATGGTAGTCTGGCGTTTGCCAAATTTGAACTGTTTAGTTTAGCTACTTAAATTTTTATCCAAGTAAAAAGTCAAAATTAGTTTTGACGCTGAAAGGTACTAAGTTTGATATTCAAAGTTTATACGTGGTTCTTTATTGAAGGTAAGGATCACATATAATGCTGCTTTAGAGCTTATTCGTGTTTTGTGGGGGCATTTGGGATTTTGGCATAAACAAACACCTTAGAAAGCAATTGTGGAGTGTAAGTTTTAACTAAGCTTATTTTTGCGAAATTTTAATGTATGACCTTGTAAATGATTTGATCTCTTGCTAAAATTATTTGGTTGTCAGTCAAATAATTGGTTTTCAATAAGTATGCACTGCCTAAAAATGAAAAAGAATAAAAAAACTCAACGCTTTTCATTTAATTGGCACTTATTGACTCATTATATTGATATTTTTAGTTAAACATCAAGAATTAAGTTTTCATCGCAAACTGCAGGGATTGTTGCAGCATGAGTATAAAGTAGGAAAAAAGCTCACTTTTTATCTGATGTATAAAAAAACATCCCTTTGTACCCTTGCTGCAGCCTGCAAGATTCATTTGGCCCAATGCGTTTAATGTAGTTATAGTTGAAAAGATGTATTAGATTACAAATATCACGAGTTAACTGTATAAGTACTAAATCATGAATACTGATGACATTCTTGATAGTCACTTATGTGTGTGGTCATCTGTATTATATCAATAATTGAATTTGGTTATATACACCAGATACCAGATGTTGGCTACTCGCCAAGGGCTTACTAGAGCCCTACTTCTCCGCCAATTTAGACAATCCTCCACAGCTGCAGCTTTAGCTCAAGATTATGACGAAGTTCCGCTCACGTATCTCGAAGGCTTCCCTAAACCAGATCCAAAGTATGCTGAGACCATTACTGCAATCCCACGTGCACTCTCGGGGAAAAACATATCTGCCAAGGAGCGCAAGGCTGGACGTGTGCCAAGCATTGTGTTTGAGCAAGAGGATGGTCAGCATGGAGGCAATAAACGGCTCATATCTGTCCAGAACAATCAGATCAAGAAGCTTGTAAATCACCTTGGCCAATCTTATTTTCTATCACGCCTCTTTGATCTAGAGGTTCGACCTGATGCTGATAGTGAGGATATCATTGAGAAAGTTCGGGTCTTGCCACGATCGGTATGCAATTTATAACTTAATGAAGATATTGACTTGTGATGTTAGTTATACATGTAGCAAGGGCTGGGAAACAGCCCATATATTTGTAAAAGCTAAAAACAGGGTGTATTGGGTCGCATTGGGCTGGGTTGAGCTATTAACACTTTTTTGATTTAAAGTGTTTTTTACGATTGTAAAAGCAATATTATAGCGTTAATAGTTTACGTCTTCTGAGTAAAATAATTAGGAGGTTGGATGCCTTTAGATATAGACATTGTGCAACCTTCTACACGCTTGACTCTTTCGACATATCTAATGTATGTCTCGAAGTCATTGCTTTGTCTCAATCACCTACATCTATAACTTGCAAGCTCCATTTTGTTTTTAGTTTGTACCACAATCTTTATTTAACAAACTGTTAGAGGCTAGACTTCTGTTTAAGAACTCAGATAGGGAATAATAAGAGGCTAGACCAGTAAAGAAATTTCCCACACTCTGTATTATGCCACCATACCCTTAGATTTACTATTTACATATAGTGGTACGTGGACTTTTAATAAAAGTCATTCCATGTTGCTACTAGCCTTTGATCTAGTATTTATGGGAGATAAATGAGCCTTTGCTTTAGTATTCTGGGAGAGAATGCAAAGTATCACCATTGCACTACTTTTAAATCAGCAGGTACAAAAACCTGAAGAAGGCAAACATATTAGGTGGTGAAAATCAACAAGACTAATTGTTCATACAGTCATTGTGGTTTTTCAACATTATATTATGAAGCAATTTGAATTGCGAAAGAAATTGTGTTAAGATATTTTCATCTTCATTTCATGCATCCTTCATGGTTTCCTTGAACTTAGATACTGATATTATTTTTTGCCTGTCAGCTTCATCTTCAATCTAATACAGATGCTGTGCTTAATGTTACATTCATAAGAGCACCGTCTAATGCTTTGCTGAAGGTTGATGTACCACTCGTGTTTATTGGAGATGATGTGTCCCCAGGGTTGAAAAAAGGTAATATGTGATGCATTTTTCCCTGATTATGAAGCTTTTAGTCCTGTTCTGCGTAAGGTTCTTATCTGCTACTATAAGCGCTATTGATAACACCTACTATAAGTGCTATTAAAGTGTTATCATGTAGTTACAAGTAACATTTTAGATGAAATATTTTGATCATCCGCTACTAATGCTCCACAAATCTTAATTCATCGAGTATAGCTATTGTAATTGGCAAGCATTTTTCGGCTTGTTTTGATTTTTTTTCCTGTCAAATTGTAGCAAGTTTTCTGAAATGGAGGGTAATGTGCGTTAACAATATCACCTTTAGTTGCTCAGAAGGAAAATTTGGTTTCACAGCATGAAGTCATGATCATAACCCGTTGTATTGGTAGACGTATCATGTGTCCACACCTTTAGTAATATGGTGCGACTGTAGCTATAAATAATCTGTTTGTTAATTGTGAGAATACATGAAATCTAAACCTTGCTTCTCCGCAAATTGCCTGATCCGTTTAGGGGTGTGACTGTAGTGTGATATGTGTCAATCCTATGTTTTCGAAATAATGATGGTAGGCATAAATGGGAGATAGCTGGTTCAAAGCTTTCACTCTAGTATTCCTATATTGAATTATAATCAGTTTTCTCCTTCTATTTTGATGGGTCAATAGAAACTAGAGAGATTGGCATAAGTCGTAAGCTAGTACCAATTACCTATCCAGGCTGACATCTATTTGGACGTAACTGATGTCTAACACATAGCGCTCACTGTTTGAATAATAATTCACTCCTATTCAGTGTAATAACAACAAAGGGAGAGTCCACTTTTTAGAGGGGACGACTCACTCAGTTATATGTGGGTGTTACCAAAACTTAATGATTGGGTTGTTTGTACGGACAACTAAACTAAATGACTATTCTATAATAATGTTTCTTGAGGGTAGGAATTTAGTCTGGTCGATCCTCTTTTGTATTGCACAATTCTTGGTGATTAGAATAGGTAGGTGTACATCGTATTGTCAGCATTTAATTAGGCCTGTCAGTGGGCAGGTTTGGGTTGGATCATGACCCGACCCATTGATGATCCAACTAAATGGATCATGATCTGACCCATGATTCAACTTGATGGATAATCCCCATGATCCAATTTGCTTGAATAAATGGATCATGATCCAAATCGACCCATTTAATTATAGTCTTAGATTTTATTCTAATGCAAAGTAGGTGGATGTATACCAAAATTGGAATATGTATTATTCAAACCATGACCATAAGTTCACATAAACATAACGAAGTAATAAGAGACTATGGCCATCACGCACATACACAATAGCATGCAGAAGTAGTAGAATTAGAACAGAGTCAACAGGTCATGGCCATGGCCGTAACTAACAACGAAAGTAGAACTCGACACTAGACTTGTAGCTGCAAACAAACTCCTAATCAGCAGAACTCAACATTAGAACCTTTTGCACAAGACATCTGTTTAAGAAACGTCAGTTCTTCATAATAATGCTAAGTAATAAAAAGTTAAACATACATTAAAAGACTTTGCCAGCATGTAAGCACGAATGTATCATTCATTCAAGCAACGTAAAAAGACTATAAACTACAAATACATATCAGTGCCACATACAAGGCCGCTTTTGTCTTCGAACTAACAGTATTTAAAATTTTAAACAAGTTTGCCAATATCAGGGATTATCCAATTGTCTTCCCTGATATTAGCATACTTGTTTAAAAATTTTATATTGTTAGTTCCAAGACGAAAGCGATCTTGTATACATTCCTGCTTACATGCTGGCAAAGTCTTTTAATGTATGTTTAACTCTTAATCACTTGGCATATTATGAAGAACTTCCGCATATTAAACGTTTCTTAAACAGAAGTCTTGTGCAAAATATTGTTACTCATCAACCATCATAAACACGTGGAACCTTGGTGTACCCTTGTTGTATACAACACAATATCTATGGTGACTATTGACAGACAAATAACTGTACAAGTGATACTGTTAACTCACTGAACAAGAGTATAGGTAATTAGGTATAACTTCTTTCTGTAAGTTCTCCCTGTATATCTCTTGTACCATTATCTTAGAAACACCATTACTTTCACCCGTGCATAATCTTATTTATGTTTGTCATCACATCAAACGATACATAATGTGATTTATTTGGGTTTATGTACAACAAAAAGCTTTATTTTGAGCAAGTGATTTCATGGATATCAGTTTACATGCCTATATAGTATTTACTGTTATCATATGAATGTAAAATTTAGTGAAAAAATGAACTTCAATTCATTGAACTCTAAATTTAGTGTGCTTTGTTATAGACAACATCATAGTGAAGCTTTACACATTTTAATTTGTCGATCCATGACATTTTTTTGGGTTTTTATGCAACTTGTGTTTTTGAAGAAATTTGACCTAGTAGCAGTTTTTGTTTGTTAAACCTCATTGTCAACTTCTGAATAATGGCAGGGTCATATCTAAACATCATCAAGAGAACAGCAAAATTCATATGCCCTGCAGATATAATCCCGCCCTTCATTGAGGTGGATCTAAGTGAATTGGATGTGGGTAAGAAGTTGGTGATGGGGGATCTGAAGGTTCATCCTGCTCTAAAACTTGTTCGGTCCCAAGATGAACCGATCTGCAAGATTGCAGGGGCAAGGGTCGAACAGAAGAAACCTGAGAAAACTAAATAATCAGTTTTATTTAAAACGGATTTCTGAGAGTTAGATTATCTGCAATATTAGTTACCTAGTGCAAGCTATTTAGTATTTCCAGTTTCATTATTATTATAGAGCTTTTGAAAACTAAGGAATATGTAACTTTGTTATATCATAGATCATTTTCTTTCTTCCGTATGGGAAAGAAAGACTTGAAGCTGTCCAAACATGTTTTGAGCCGGAATAAAAAAAAAATCTGGTGTCTCCCCACTTAAAAAATAGTGTTCTTTTTTGGCCTGTTTTTGCAAGTATTTGCCAGACACTTGATTGGTGCATTTAAATTGCGTTTTGGCCCTATCCAAGTGTGTTTGGCTTCTTTTTTTTCATTCCTTGAAAGAAAACAGTAGGAATGTGTATGGATGCTGAAATATGTTATTGTTGGTTAATGCTGATCACCATCTTTGTGCAGTCATCGCATGTAACTTTTTGTTGCTAGTAGAATGAACATATCTTTTAGATTGGGTTTCAGTTTACAGGATGCTTGTCAACTTGCGTTGCGCCTTTTCTATTACGAGCCGGGACAAATAAAGCAGTTAAAAACCTGCTTGCAACCTCCTGACTGTTTTGCCTAGATACTTTCAGCTAGGTTTAATGATTTATCACTTTACAATCACATTACGATGTCATCTTGTCGTTTATATATTAAAACTTTTAGAACATGGATAAAAAATGGCTGACCTATAGAGAGATGAGTGCCCTAAAATTATTAGGGCAGTGTTATGTACCGCCACCTCAACACTCTATAACGCCACTATAATTAAAACACTTTTCTCAACTATAACATGTTTACATGTGCAAGTGAGTATCATAACACAACACCAAAAATACCCACCCACAGGAAAAAAAACAAAAACAAATAACGTCTGTTGTAACCATGGCTATACACCGGATAACACCGCTATAGCGAGACTGCGGTGCAGTTTGGCGCTTGCGCTATGACGTGTGACATGCCACTGCACAAGACAGTCTTAGTCGTTATCATCCGGAGAGTATTGATTTCAAATTTCATAGGAGTTGTACTCGTAGATTTTGTCATGCGATTATTGTTATAAAAGATATCAAGTAGAAGTATACAAATACGCACACACCCTACTAGTAAAAATGTCAAATTTCATATTCTTAAATTTCCATGTTTCCATTGTCAGTGACGTCAACATTTGATTACAGATTATGATTAGGTATATGTTATCCTAAATTAAAAATACCAAAAGTTTGGATATAATTTTGGCACTGGAATTGTAAAATATGTAACTAAAATAAAATCAAAGTCCAACCAAGACTGGCTACGCTTAGTATAATTGATAACAGGTAGATTATTGGACAACATTATTTAGCCCACAATGATATGATATGATAGGTCAAATAAGTTTGAGGTGTTAGTGAATGACAAAATCAAGTTTGCTGCAATGTCACTCATTGACATGATAGCATCACTCTAACGAATCAAATCGGATATAGTACGTACTTGTAAAATAACGACACTTGTGTATAATTGGCTAACATGACCTATAACCAACTTTTATATGTTTTAGAACTCTTGAAAATGCCGAAAAACACGTCACTTCAACTTGTCATCCACCACAACCTCTTTAGCCCCATGACACCTCAACTACCCGTCTTCACTCCCCAGTCGCCAATTCCTCGTGCAAACATTGTAAACTCCTACGTCAAATACTTAAGATATGAACACGAACAAATGTTGACCCACTTTAGTGTAGATAGTTTAATGAAAGGAAAATGTATACGGAGGCCACCCACGTTTTCAATTTTTAACATATAGGCCACTCATTTATTAAAATTAACTTATAGGCCGTCCAACTATGTGTTTGTTTTCGTTTATACCAATACCAGCCGAATTTATACTCGAAAACTATAAAATATAAATAACTAACTAACCTCTAACTTGTTCAAGCTAAACGAATGAAAAACTTGATATGAAATGCCGATTATACCCTTAATTTAAGTGTGAATTTATATTATTAAAAGTACTTTAGAAGGATAAAACTGAAATATCGTGGATGGTTTTTTATTCGTACTAGTGAAATGTGTTAGTGTTAGGTTCATTTTGCCGTTTGGCCGGATTAAATTTTACCGGAATCGATTTTAAAGAAGATAAATACATAGTTTGGTGCATATAAGTTACTTTCAAAAAATAAGTGGCATATATGAAAAAATCTTAAAAATTAGATGACCTCTCAATATATTAACCCTTTGATACACCTTGTGTATGGAGATTTGACGATTTTTATATATATGCCTTTGAATCTTTGGTGGTATCTTGTACTATCAAATGTATTTATCATGCCACTAAGCTTGTCATAATGTACCAATAAACATATCATTTAAAGATATTTAAACTTAACCTTTAATTCAATATGAGTGTTATAGATAGCCATGACCACTCTACCACATTTTTACAACATGCAAGCAAACATAACACATCTAGTTGAGTTACATATCATACACAATAGAAATACAAATGCTTGTTACCAGAGATAAAGCTAAGATTTTTAGTTAAAAAATACCGGCTTATAAAATAAGATAGCTAAATGCAAGAAACTAGCTATAAACCATTTTGAATATGTCACTCCAAAACTGGTGTGCTTAAAGTATTAATATATACATTAACATGTTATACATTAATTTTAAAAACTCACCCCCTGAATTTAACTAACTACACCCAACTTTATGTACAACTTGTTAATGCATGACTAAACAAAACAATAACCACAAAATAATAACCAAGTTTGAGAAGTGTTTCGTTCAAGTCACTCTAACATAATAATTACATAAGAATGGAACTGTTTTGAAACTTTGATGGTTTTTATGATTGATATAAAGTTTGAGGTAGTAAATTGGAACAAAACTCAAACTTTGTTACTATTTCATGATTTTCACCCTAAAATAAATAACTAAAGAGTGAAATATGTTGATTAGGAGTGACTCAGCCCCGCTAGTCACCCTACTGGCTCCGCCTTACCGATCCTTATGAATAAAGTGAGAGGTTGATACACATGTTATTTTTTATGTAGTTGATATTGACAATATACTAATATACGAAGTAAACCACTTGTCAAGTATAATAACAGAATTTAGATACGTGAGTTATAACACTTGTTACAACTAGTTATTATTACATAGTATATATAGTAATAATTGATGATTCATGCATATTATATATATATATACTATATATATTAAGGTTAAAATGCTGCCGTTTTGGCAGCGTCGCTACAGTACCCGGCCCAATGGGCTCCTAATTTGGGCCGGCTCATTTGGCAATTTTTTTTATTTTTTTTGTAGGCAATGTAAAAAAAATCGCTCGGCATAAAATAGAAAAAAAAAACTACAAAAATATTGACTTATTCAGATAAAAAAATACTCGCGACATGAGGCCCAACACATAAGCCCATATAAAAAAAACAAACTATTAAACATGAGACTGAAAAAATAAACCCGCACAAATAAAAAATAGAAAAGATTAAAAATAAAATTTTAACGCAAAAATTAACCCGCACTATTAAACATGAGACCGAAAAAATAAACTCGCACAAAATACAATTAAAAAACGCCCTGCAGTAACGCGCGATTCTCATTTAAAGCCCATGTTCCCATAAAATTATATTAAAAAAAACCCGTATAGCAAAAAAAAAACCTTTAAACATAAGCCCATATAAGAAAAAAAAACAAACTATTAAACATGAGGCCGAAAAAATAAAACCGCACAAAATAAAAAAAATAAAAATAATAATGCCTCGCGTAGAATAAAACGACGTAGTTTTGTTCCACACGCTACAGTGCTCGGCCCTTTGGGCTCCCAATTTGGGCCAACCCATTTGGTTTTTTTTTGTTTTTTTAGGCAATGTAAAAAAAACCGCTCGGCACAAAATAGAAAAAAAAAATTACAAAAATATTGACTTATTAAGATAAAAAAATACCCGCGCAATGAGACCCAACATAAAACATAAAGCCCATATATAAAAAAAACCAAACTATAAACATGAGACCGAAAAAATAAAACCAGCACAAATAAAAAAATTATTAAAGGTTAATATCTTGCATTTCCACATAAGCATTAGCGACATCATTAGTGATGTCATTAGTGATGTAATTAGTGACATTAGGGAGATTCAAAAAGAATTTATTTTATTATATATATAAGGAAAAATTACACGGATCGTCCCTGTGGTTTACCCAGAAATCATGTTTCGTCCCTATTTGATTTTAATTACACTGATGGTCCCTAATTTTCAAACTAATTACACTGATGGTCCCTATTTTTCAAAAATAGGGACTAACTGTGTAATTAGTTTGTTTGAAATTTGTTACACGGATAGTCCCTATTTTCCAGAATAGGGACTATCAGTGAAACATGTTTGATAAAATAGGGACCATCAGTGTAATTAAAATCAAATAAGGACGAAACATGATTTCTGGGTAAACCACAGGGACGATCCGTGTAATTTTTCCAAATTATATTTAAAAAAACTCGTATAGCAGAAAAAAAAACCTTTAAACATGAGCCCCACAAATAAGCCCATATAAGAAAAAAAATAAACTATTAAACATGAGGACAAAAAAATAAAACCACACAAAATAAAAAAAATAAAAAATAATAATGCCTCGCACCTACGCGAAAAAAATTAACGACCCGCAGCAACGCGCAGATAATCATGCTTGTTGATCCTATAGAATTGCTACATATCACGTTTCGATACGAGTAATATTACTTGGAAGAGGCATTTGGATAATATTTTCTTTTGAAAGAGGCGTTTTGATAATATTAAATCGAAAGCAAATAATATATTGTCTTTGAGTTGTACTAGTTTTTTTTTATTTCTCTCTTGTTTTAGGAGAAAGGTAGATGGTCAAATTTTAGTCTTGTTTAAAAACTTACAAAATGAGTAATCTTGTTGACCAAAATATATACTACTTTTTTTTTAACGGCGACTTTATTAGAAACACTAGCAAGAAGTTAGAAAATTACAAAGGAATCAAAAAAGGGTGTTGAAGCCAACTAACCCAATTCAAAGTTCTATTACATCTAGCTA
>BQNB010000051.1:181324-237660 GCA_026074375.1 Tanacetum coccineum
GAGTCTTCGGGCATATCTAAGATAACAAAATCTATAGGAAGGGTGAATTTATCAACTTTTATGAGCACATTTTCAATTATTCCTCTTGGGTATTAGATTGACCTATCTGCAAGTTCTAAACTCATTTTAGTAGCCTTCGATTCTCCTAACCAAAATTTCTCATACATCGTATATGGCATCAAGCTTATACTAGCTCCTAGGTCTGCTAACGCATTATTAATGTGTAATTGGCCGATGTTAGCCTCAAAATATTGAGTTGAACAAGGAAGCTCGGTCACTCATCGAGGAAGCTTCGGTCTTTATTTAATATATGTTGTAATAGGCTAGTTACGGGTATCGGGCTCGTTATTTAATCTAATATTGTATACGTTGTGGGCTAAAGTATAACAACCTACAAATTTTCATCAATGTAAATATCCATCAATTAAGTTAGATGCAATGTACTATCTATCTATTATATATGAATTGCCTTTTCAAGGAAAATTTCCGCTTTATTACATTACTTACATTACCAATATCTCAATATGCAACGCAACTTGCATAACTAAAGTTAACAAGCTCACACAACCTACTTATGGCAATCCTATCTTCACATATGTCAAGCAAACATCATAACATGTCAAGTCAATATCTTAATATCATTTTTACAAAGTACATTACTCATAGAATGTACCATTTGCAACGTTATATCCAGACAGGCCTTAAACAGTTATCGTATACCTCTAAAACCCCAATTCCATGTAAAGTTAACATCTAAAGTGATTGTACAAGCTACTAAAGCATATGTACAAGTAATATAACATCTCAATTGAAATATAAACTTCCTCTAAGTCAAGGTACAAGTCCTTAAAAGTACAATGTACAAGTCATTAAGCACGACATCCAAAATAGCCATTTTACCCTCGTTTTCCTAACGAATCTTGTACAAACTATTAACTACAATGTACAAACAAGAAATGATTATTCAAAGTTTTTTTTTTGTTGAACGGCAACATTTTATTGAAGAAACTAGCAAGGAGCTAGAGATTACAAAGAAATTAAGTTAGGGTGTTGAAGCCAACTATCCCAAGAAAAAGACATTTTACATCTAGCATTACACCAAGCGAAAGATCGAGCAACAATGTCATCAAAAATCACGGTCTTCCTCGGCTTGCGAGAAGTGAAAAGCAACTGATTCCTATAATTCCAAATGCACCACCAAGAGACGAAAAAGACACCTTCTAAAATGGATTTGAGAATAGAACCCATTCTGATATTCTTAAACCAAGACAACCATTCGGCATAAGAACCAAGCGGAGACCAACCCAAATCCCACCATCTACAAATGAGACGGAATAAATCTGAAGCCATGGAGCAACTAAATAATATATGGGACGTGGATTCATGGGACAAGGAGCAAACTGGGCAATCCAAAGAAGAAACCTGAATGTCACGATGAGCTAAATTCAGCCGAGTGGGCAACCGATCAAGACAAACCTTCCAAGCGAAAATGTTGATTTTGATAGGAATATATTTAATCCATCTCGTGGCAACTTCAACTTTCGGAAGAAATTTCTCATCCAACAGATTACGAATATCACAAACACGAAACAAGCCACTCCCATTTAAATTCCAAACCCAACGATCTTCAGAATTAGAAAGAGAAACCGAACTAACCAAATCATTAAGAAGAGAAAGCTGCTGAGATTCAACGCCTCCTCTCACCGGACGACGTAAGGAACTGTTCAGCCCTTCAGAAATCTTGACATAAACCGAGCACGATTTATTATTATCCAAGGCGAAAATCCGGGGAAACATACTACGAAGGCTTTTGTCACCAGTCCAGCATTCGTCCCAAAAACCAGTGTTTAACCCATTTCCAACACGCTTAACACAGTAAGAAACCAAGTCAACACCATGATTTTTTAACACACGAACTTCACGAACAATGGAATTCCAAATCGAAGAGGAAGATAAACAATGATCCTGAATTTTAGTACCATGAATAGAAGAGATAACACGAGCCCATAAAGAGTTGTCTTGCGAGATGTATCTCCATACCCACTTGAAAAGTAAAGCACGATTTAAAGCGTAAAGGCTAGAGACTCCAAGACCACCATGTTTCTTAGGCGAAAGAATTTTAGACCATTTTATCCATGAAATTTTCTTCTCATTATCAAGGGCCCCATAAAAAAATCTCCTCCGGAGAGCTTCCATTGAAGCAAGAACAGCCTTAGGAACCTTATAAATAGACATCCGATATATGGGAGAGGATCCTAAAACAGATTTCAATAGGGTGAGCCGACCTCCAATGGAGAGGGTTTTAACCTTCCACTTAGAAAGACGGGATTTAAGCTTCCTAAGAATATCATCCCAAGCTTTAATGCTAGACATATTACCACCTACCGGGACCCCAAGATAGATGAACGGAGATTTCATGATCGAACACCCAAGAGAGGCTGCAGCAGCTTCTATGGTGGCGTGTGAGACACCTACCCCTAGCAGATGACTTTTATGGATATTAATCTTTAATCCTGATGCCAAAGAAAAACAATGAAGGACATTCATAATACAAGATAGATTAGAATCAGACCATTCTCCGACGAACACCGCATCATCAGCATAAAATAAGTGTGAAACTGTCACAGTATTATTGATATTCAATCCTTTGAAAAAACCCGCTTCGATGATTCTAGCAAAAGATAGATGGAGAGATTCCATAACAAGAATAAAAAGATAGGGGGCCAATGGGTCACCTTGCTTAAGCCCACAATGGAATTGGAATTCGGAAGTCGGGCTCCCATTAACTAAGACAGAAGCTTTCCCAGAAGATAAGCTGCCAAGAATCCAAGCTCTCCATTTTAATCCAAACCCGAAAGAGAGAAGAACATCGTCAAGGAAATCCCATCTAACGGAATCATAAGCTTTGGCAAAATCCACTTTAAAGATCATAGCTTCACGTCTTTTATGCTTACACCATGAAAGCACCTCATTAATAACAAAAGGACCATCAAGAATTTGCCGTTTCGGAAGAAAAGCCGATTGGACTTCCGAGATCAGATTGTCTAAAACCGAAACAAGTCTGATCGCAAGAATCTTAGTAACCACCTTATAAAGAGAGCCAATTAAACTGATAGGGCGATATTCGTTAACAAACTTTGGATCACTAACTTTCGGAATAAGGGCAATGAAAGAAGAGTTGCACCCTTTAGCGAACGAGTTATGATCGAAAAACCACTTAATTCTAAAAACAACACTGAAACAACTATGTGTTGTAAATGATAACATAAAATATAAATCCGACCAAGTTATCTAAATGATATGCAATAGTTGAAATAACCAATAACAATATCGAACAACTATCAAAATGCAAATGTTTTTTTGAATAAAATCTTAAAGCTCGATGCTCAACGGGCGGGCTTTGAAGCTAGTTTATTAATATTGATTAATATTGTTTTCTTTTAATAACGTTTGAAACAATGTAGTCTCACGTATAAAAACGTTGCTAAATTATAAGAGGATATTTAGATAGAAAATAAGAGAGCCATCTTTTTTTACGAATGAAAACATCAAAAAGTAATAAAAAGAAATATAGTAGGTACATGATAACATGAAGTCATGACCATCTCTTTTTAATTTGGTTGGCAGACTATAAAAAATGATTTGTTATTTTCGAACATGACAAAGAAATTCAAGCATCTGAATGAATGGATAATCAATTCTTTTTTACGGGCCAAGAAGATCCAAAAAGAAATTATATGACAATAATATTTCTTACATACTATGGAGTATGCATATTTGGTCTATTGGTAAAAGTTATACATAGTGTTATTGAGCTACCGATAAGGTATATTTGACTTGAATCAACCGGACCTTAAGATATCTTATCGTGGTTGGCCGTTCGTGTCGGATTGACCCATATGACACCCTAGTTACAATCATACAAATGAGAAAAACTATGAAAAAGTAAAAGTTGTTGCTATCCTATACTTTATAGATTAAAATAAAAAGACAAATGAGATGATAAAACTGGCAAGAAACCATCACCTTCGGTCATCAACCCTCCATGGATCACACTTTTTCTACAAGTCTAGTCACATCATTCACTATTTCTTCTGATGAAAAGATTTTGCTTCAGTTCATATTTCTTTGACGTACCTAAACAAAAGAAAATTTTATTGTTTATAAACGTATACAATAGACTTATTTGATCGTAAATTACAAGATATTGTTATAAATAACTGAATTTTATTAACCTATAGACTTATTCGAAGAACCTAAATTGACTTTTAACAAACAAATATATAATCAATATATCTTGAGCACTTGAGGTAATATTACATAAACTACAAATATTAGACTTAACAGAAGTTGAGATCATGGCTTCATGCATAATAAAAGAATTCAACAGGTTATTAAGAGAAACTGTTAATTTGTGTATGTTCATATACTACGTAGTTTCTACTTATTTTATTTCAAAATGAAATACATTTAAAAATTCGAAGCTCCCGTGTATCTTATCTCAAATCGTTAAATCACTTACAAATTCTTTGTATCAAAAGCATGCACATAAAATTATCATCAAAACATTAAAATACGGAGTTAACAGTATATCGAAAGTTTAGCATGGTGAATAAATATATGGATCACCTGAAGATCTAGACGATTTTACTTTTCAAGCGAGGCATAATCATTTTGGATACCTATAATTAAAACAAGTACAGATTCAACATCACACATGCGACATGCCTACGAATTAACGTTTTTGAGGATTCAAGTTTTAGAAAGAAAAACGCAAAATGACATTTAAGCTAACATAGAAAACAAACTGAAATTCAAGATTATAATCCAAGGCACATATACATAATACATTCCTCCTATAGCAATTCAAGAATCTAGGAAGATTGGTGATATTAAATTAAAAACCCCATATTTGACTCGATAGAGCTAGAAAGATGAACTAAAAATGAAACCAAAATCACAATCTCTGGTAAAGAACCAAAATTATTACTACAATATTCAAGTCATCAACAAAAAGAAACACACCTTATTAATAAGAAATAGGAAGCAATGGATCTTGTTGTAGAAGGCTCGATTGAGTTGAATGTTGATACAACCATAAACCTGCTGGAAAAAGGAAAAAAGGAACAAGAAACTGTTAGTATGAGAGAGGAAAAAGAAATATAAAATGTGCGTGTGGTGACTGGTGAGCTAGCCAGTCATTTTAAGGACCTTCTCACATGTATAAAACCAAAAGTTAAAAATGTTTAATTGAGAATACCCAACAGTAGCCAACTATTTAGCTACACGTGTCAATGTTATAGAGTGTTACAGTAATTTTGAGGCTCTTGCTTATAATATAGGTAGACGTAGTACTTAATCTATACACTTTCTTTATTCCCACTTACAATTATATGTAAAAAAAGAAAAATAAAATACATACATAACTGATGTTACTATACATTGTCGTCGTCGTTATGTACAAGTAATCATTTAGTTTCGTAAAAGTCAAGAATTTTTTGGTGCTTCACAATAAGGTAAAAGAAATTGTTAAACTACACTAACACCTTGTGTGCCTCTTACTAAAATAATTTTGTTTCTTTTATTTTTCATAATTTTCTTTTCTTGAAAAAGAACAAAAATTAATCGCACGAAATTACAATAGCCGTTACTCGCGTTAAAATTAGTCGCCGGTTAAGAAAAAAAGAACCCGACACATATACTAGTGTCATTAAAATAGGTACCCTGTGTCGGTTTACTATAACCATTTTAAGAGAAATATTTTTTTTTCTTTTTTTCGGATAACCCATAAGAATAATGGTTTTTTTTTCTTTTCTATTTTCTTATTTTTCTATAGATAATTTAAACTTGAGTAAAAGACTATTTGTATTAAAAGTCTTTCTTATTTGTATATGAAAACTAGGTAGTCTATTAGGCTGTGCTAAGCACAACCCAAGCAAACTAATATAAACGATTTAACTTCTTGTTATATTGGATGCTTATTTTATATACATGTTTACAAGTTTACAACAATAATATGAAGTAAATTAACAACAAATACAGGAGGGTAACAATAAGATTGATGTTTCACTATGTCAGTCAAGTCTTAATAAATAAAGGTGATTCCTTATAACACCATGCGTAAATATTTGAAATATATGAATTATTTGTTCTTTGGCATGTTATTGCCTTTTATATTCATTTTTTTGTAACACTACGAAATAGTTTGAAATTGTGGTACTTGATAGTGTTGGAATAGTTTGGGAGATGGTGCAGAAACACCCCTTTTATTTGATGAGACAAATGCATTGACATCAACTACTATACATACATACATTTACACTCCATTCCGTCATCATTGATGATAAAAACATTATTTCTAAAACATTCTTGTTCACCCAACATTATAAATATTTGCTTGTTGAAAGGGCCACATCTTTTTTTACCACATGTTCCTGATTTCCTGTCCTCTTGATATAATCTGTATCATAACTAAAAGGACTATATCAAATTGAACATACAAATTTTTACTATGTAAAGAATGTAACATAAGAGTGGGAATTATTGATCAAAGGACTATATAATATTAAAAGATACTGTAACATGTCAAGGATAATGATTGTGATTGAGATTTTATATCTTTGAAGGCTACAAAAAGGTATAGCACATGTTCCTGATTTTCTGATTTCGTCGCCCGTTCTCTCTTTTCTTGTAGTGGATGTGCACGATGGGCTTTTAAGTTAATGGTTTGAATTTTTTTGATAATGAAATATACTCCTTACAGATTAAAGTGATTTGTATAGTAATAGAAGAGAGTTAGATGTCTCAAGATACACAATCTTTGTTATCCAAATTGCTTATAATATGGGTTATTAGAAATTTGGAGAAATGTATTTCTCTTTTGATTAATTAAGACATGTATAGGATATAGATTGATGGAAAATGGTCACTGTTACATATTTGCAATGGACAATCAGTTTTTATTTAATAAGGTTTTTCTTAAAGATGCGAAACCAAAATTACAAACAACATCTCTTTAATTATAAAAACCTGTTGTAAGAGATCACCACTATACAATCATCTTGAAAGCATCAAAGTTATACGAGATAATAATATAGAATATTTTGATACAATTTCTATCTTTTTCCGAGAACTCTCCTTGATTGGCACCTTAAATTTAAGTGCTTGTGAGCTCATTCTAAAAAGGATGGAGGAACATTGATTCAACCACTCATGCTTCTTTCATTTCTATCTCCATGAAAAAATTGACTATTTCCTTCTATCATGATATAACACAATATTTGTACACAAATTTTCATAAATGAATGTTTATAATACAAAAGCATTGCATTTACCTTATGATATCAAACCAACAACGAAAAGGAAAAGAATATATAGAAACGATCAAACGAACATGTTGAAATCTAATTACTCAACTATAGTAACTTCTGAAACATAGAAGATAATAAAAAAAATCATTTTTTCAGATTGTAGAGAAAAATATAAACCTGAAGAAAAGGTCATCAACTCATCATTTTTTCTTCAAAATATGACATGTCAAGCCAAATGCTAGAATGAAAACTGCAAAATATCACACAAACCAAAGGTTGGACTAAAAAGCTGATAACAAAATTGACTTAAAACAACAGAATTATGGAAAAAGTTACTGGAAAAAAGAAAATTTACTCATCAGACAGAGATTATACGTTGATATAAATCATAGCATTAAAGGTAATCAGGAAAAAAAGTCTATGTTATTGAATAGCAAAGAAGTTGATGAGAGTGATGTGAAGTAATGTAAGTTATAATTTTTTTAGACCTCACACCTCTTCAACAGCATTGACACTATTGTAAGCTGAGTTGTCAAATTTTGAAGGCTACACAGTAAAACAAGGGGTTCTTTTTATTTATGAGTGATGCTAGAACCACAAAAAATTTACAAAAAGTTTTACACACAATGATGTGTGTCAAGTAATACTATTGCGTTGTAATTTAAGAGAGAGAATTAAAAAGTAAGTTAACAATGCCACTAGCTTTATGACAAGTCATTTTGTAATTTTTTTTGTATAAATCTCTTTGTGGTTCTAGCATTTTCCTTTATGGGGTTATTATACAAAGAAGTTACTATACTTTCCCAAAAAGTTCGTCTAAGTTACTAAACTTTTATTTTGTTCACTTAGGTTACTAAACTTATGAAACATGACATTTGGGGTTACTCAACTTGCAAAAATATACGTAAACATCATTGAACTTGTAAAAACATGACATTTATGTTACTTAACTTACCTAAAAATATACGTCCAGGTTACTCGGATTAACATTGAAATTATGAGGGTGTATGTTTATCAAAAGTTCAGTAATAACTAAAGTGACAAAATGAAAGTTGGAGCTAACTTAGGCGTATTTCTTGAGGAACATGTTATAGTAACTTCTTTGTCTATTAACCCTCCTTTATATAATAGGTAGATATGAAATTTGCTTTTAGCAATTTTCTTGAACAAACTTGAAAAGATTTTACAAACTTATTGTTGGGCTAAAAGTTTGTCAAATTGTCTCTAACATGTATTTAAACATAAAATAGTTTAAGTAATAAAGACCCTCTTATCATAGATCAATGGATAGAAGAAAGCTCACTTAACAATTAGCTTCAGGGACGTCAAAGACCAAGTGAAGAAACATTTTACCGCATTGATGAGGTGTCAGTGGGTAAAGTACTAGAGGTACAAACAACATGAGAGTTATTGAGATATGACAGTCAGTGACTCTCTATATTCTATCGCTAAAGAAACAATCATGATATATGTGTTGAAACTTCAATCCTCCGAGAAAGGAAAAACAAAATCATTTTTGCGTGAAGTCAAACAAATACACAAATACGAGTATATGACAAAAGAGATAATAGTTGAATTGACTATTCACTAAAGTACATTGGGAAGTGAAACTACATATGCAAACATTAAATGAAATATGTATTATCTTATACTAGACGGGTACCCGCGCATAGCGGCGGAAAACCCTAGCGGCCGATAGTTAACGACATACAATATTTGTGGTAAGATTTCGTGTAACGTTCAAAACAAAACGTGAAAAGCTCAAAATGTAATTGCAAACACTCATAACATGCAATAAATTCATAACATGTATCAAACAACCTATAAAATGTGTTAGTTTCTATATCAATCCATGAGTCAACCCTTTTGAGTCTATCCATGCATTTCAACCATTTTGTCAATCAATGAGTTTTCAAATGTGTTAGTTTTCATATCGATCCATGAGTCAACCCTTTTCTGTCTATGCGTTTTGTTAAAATTTAACATGGCCGTTTGGTAAAAACTTGCATATAAATTTATGGAAAGTATACTATACATCATATCTCTACTATACATCATACGCTGACAATGAGGATGGACACAAATAGTGAAAACGATTCTCTGTCAATTACATAGCTGTCATAAATAGTGAAAGGTTGACATAAATCATTTCCTTAATAGTTTTTGAGTCTTTGCTATGAATTAGTTTGCGTAATCGTTTTCTTAAATCATTTCCTTTTTACATTGATTGATTGATTAACAGTTTAAAATTGTTAATTAAAATACATTGTGATTAGTGTAAGTTAATATTAGCATTCAAATTTCATTTTAATACAATTATGATTGTGTTAAATTTGGCAAATGTTATAACATTTTTCGTTTAGCTTTTAAGTTGTTACCTAGATTAATACTTCAAATAGTTATTTAAAATAACTTGTGCATTTAGTGTAAGTTAATTAAGAAATTAAGATTTCAGTTTAGCAAAAACGTGTGATTGGAAAAATAAAACGCTCATTCTAAAAATATACTCCTCATGCAAATAATCATATATTATTTCTGGAATTACTTGAGCTCTCCATCATTGAATTAAAAATATCATGTCTACTATCTATTGTCATCACTGAATTAAAAAATTCAAATAAGATTCTTCCTAAAAATATGATCATTTATTAATAATCACGTCATGCATAAATTAATTGACATAATGATAACATAAGTTTATTCATGATTTAGCCAATAAAATTATTGGGTAAAATATGGCTCGAGTCGTTCCATCCAATTAGTTGTATCTTTCATGTTTTGTAGAACAAGCTTCATCAAGCCTTCAACAACATTGGAAAAAGTTTCTATTCGATGTTCAACAGCATCTATTATGTCCAACAATGATTTGATCTCTTTACGAACCAAGTCTACCCATATACGATCGAGTTTAGCCGTTGTAGCTCCGGCAAGTTGTTCGACATCAACATGAACATCAATTGTTGCCGAGTTGGTGTTTGTGACCGACTTTGTCTATAAAACAATAGCAATGATTAATGTTAACAATTTCATTAGTTTCAACTTTAGTCACATCAATAGATCTAGATCGCTAGAGATGACAATAACGTCATCATCTTCACCAACGCTAGAGATGACAATAACAACATCATCTTCGTCATCGCTTAGGGGATGTAGCTGTGAATCAAATCAATAATATAAGGACAAATTAGGATGAAGCTGTTATTTATATAGACATGTATAATTGACAACGTTTGATAAGGACAAATACCTCAACATAAGCAATGGTTTTTTCATTCTTCAAAACATCAACATCGGCAACAGTTGTGTAATTCTTCAAAACATCAACCTCGACAACAGTTTTTACTTTTTACTTCGAAGTGAATGAAAGCAAAAAAATATGGTTGTTTATATAGGGTATGGAAAAAACCCTTTGGTGAAAATTTGAAAATTTAAATGATAGTACATTCCCGTCATGGAAAAAACCCTTTGGTGAAAAGTGCTGACATGCATATCATACGTTGTATCAATGAGAGTACATTCCATTTTTGTTTCAATCAATGAGTCAAGAGTCAATCAATTATCAATTAGTATCATAAATGTTGTATATCTGTTATACTTTCAATCAATGAGTCAAGAGTCAATCAATTATAGATGTATATATGCGTTTTATGCATGATTGCATGAATGCCCAGCCATTAAACTTTCCAAGAATGAGAATTCAGTTTTCACTTTTCCACTTTCAGGATTTGTATCAAAATGCTTTATATATTAGTATAGATTATAAAAGATTCAGTCATATATTAAATGATGAGTCTTAATGACATAACAATAGTCTTTAAGGATTCCACCATTTCCTTCACATCTAACTTTATGCATGCAACATAAATGATACATTAACTCAAATACATATAAGAACACAAATTGTTTAACGTGTCCTTTCATTTGCAGTAAATAAATGTGCATGTTTCTAACCTATGATCATTGAAATCTATAAATAACTTATCATCCCACAACAAAACTCCCACCACCACCCAACCTCACCACCTGCGAACTTTACAACCACCAAAACCTACGCCTTCACCGTGAGCCTAACCACCACGGAACACGACTACCAAGATCGACGGCCACCAATGAAGTTTTCTTTAAGTTTTGTAGTACTTTTTGAGTTTCTTTTTAATAGATTTATGATTATCAAGTTTTTTTAAGATCTGTGGATGTTATTAGTAGATATGAGTTATTTTTTTGT
The DNA here is from genome assembly GCA_026074375.1 of Tanacetum coccineum. Lineage (NCBI taxonomy): Eukaryota > Viridiplantae > Streptophyta > Magnoliopsida > Asterales > Asteraceae > Tanacetum > Tanacetum coccineum. The sequence continues at coordinate 192,860 of BQNB010000051.1, forward strand.
GTTTTGTTGTTACAGTTGCTGCTATTGTCGTTGTTGCCTCGTCGAAAAGTTGTTGCCGCCGCCACCGCTCTCTCGCCAGAAGGCTTGCTTTGTAGATATATGAATTGTATCTTTATAGATATGAGTTTTTTTAAGTTTTTTTCTTTTTCATATATATATGAATTTTATATAACTTTTTTGTGTGTTTTTGTTACATCCGACACTTGACGTCGTTGTCTCGCCGGATAAGTTGTTGTTGTTGCTGCAGTCACGACGGAAACCTTGCTGCCGCCGTCGGTGGAGCACTTGAGTTTATGGAATATGTATGGTTTATTTATAAAGTTGTTGTTGATATTTGTTACAAAATTTATTACGTAAATTTTGTGATAAAGTGTTTTGTATAATTGATTCCATTTCATTCCTTTATTGTTGGGTAATAATATTCCACAGCAAAGTTCTATTTTTTATAATGCATTTCGAAATAAGCTGGGATGGAGTTGATGGTTCAGTGAGTTAACTTAAAGTTAATGGATATTGATTATTCGATTATACCCGACTTACATAACTTAAAATACAAGATAAAGAATTAAGTGTAACATATGGGATAAACTAAATAGTTACACTTTTATTCTGAACTTCTGATGTAAAATAGCCATTGAAAATATTTAAAGTTGCTCTTTGTTATAAGATTTATAATATATATTTGTTATAAAAAATTCACTACCGCATATTTTGGGTTTTTGCACTGACAAGTAACTCTACTTTACAAAAATGTTCAGTTGGGTCACTCTACTTTTTTTTGTGTATTCACATCATTATACTAATCATTATATAATTAAATACTCATTGAACTTCATAGATCGTCCAATTCACTAACTTATATGGTCATGGCATCAAAATATTTTAACACGTCAATAATTTCTAATCCATGTCAGAAAATAGAGGCCACATCTTTCTCTAGAATGTTAAACCGCTTTTAACCCTAATACGGCTAAACTTCTGATCGTTTGTAGTTCTGGTGGTTCGTCATCTCTGCCATAAGGTATTTACTCTAATAAGCAGTTATTCTTAACATAAAGGTAACAAAGTAAAAGAACATGTTTGCTAAGAAAGTCTGCTTGGAAAGTTATCGGCCAAAATTTTTGAGCATTTTCATCAGCCAGCATGTTTTCAGATATACGAAGTACTTAGTAGGATGCATATTTGGGTGGCCAATATGTAGTTTCGATAACCTGTTTACATTTTTCATCTATTAACAGTCATGATCACCATCATATATCCTAGTTTTTTATATGTTTGAAATGCATATAATTTAGTTGATGTGAACTTCATACTTGTATATGTTTGTATAGGTTCTGGTGTTCTTACACATCTGGAAACCTGTTATCATGCCAAAGTTATGTTCTATTCACTAATAATGTTTGTAGTTATCCTATTGCCGAGTGTGTACGGTGTATCGTATGCTAGTCAAGAATACGGGATTGCCCTTGTCTCAGTTTCTGCATCGCTTATTTGCTTATTATGTTACTTCTGTCATGTACGTATACATTTTTCCATATATGTAAACTTTAGCAAAATATACATCATATGTTGATAGTAGATTTGTTTACTGATTTTGGCTTTCTTGCATCATTCTTTTTGCAGTGTTTCGATACACGAATACAGAAAAGGAGACTTGAATATGCAGAAGTTGAACAAAAAGTAGAAATGCATGTACCGTTTTATGATGTTCAAGCACTTATGTTGGACATGGAAAAACATCTCATGATTAAGCAAAAAGAGTTGGAATAAACGTTGAAAGATCCTGGGACTTGCAAAGAAACAAAGACCAAGGAGGAATTCTATGGATTGCATCATTATAGATGTGATAACAATGACACAATTCTATGACATGGCTAAAAAATTAGTGATGTGTAAATATGTTTTAATGACATGGACACACAAGTGACCAATTTGCAAATTTTTAGATAGTTTAGTGAATATTAATAATGGATATAATTAGTATAATGATGTGAATAGACAAAAATTAAGTATATTGGCCTAATTAAACATTTTTGAAAAGTACAATTACCTCCCAGTGCAAAAACCCGCATATTTTTGCTAAATACATAGCCTATATGCATTGAAAAAAAGGCAACCAAAAAGAATCGATGATGGTGCGTTTGTGCGGGTTGTTGCTCGACAATGGAAACCTGAACATTAACAGAGGAATGCATCATTTTTTTGTTCTTTTTCTTCTTTGTGAGAGCGAATTGGTGGAACCTACGAGATTAAAAACGTATATGATATATTTTGTCAAGCCAATATGTTTTGACCGAACTTCGATTTATGCTATTATTCCTCGCTTTGGAAGTATTGGTTCATTGTTTATTTTAGTTGTATCATTTAGCCTGCCCGCAATAACACCAACGACCGACTCGGTTGTGTAGGTCGAAGTCGGTCGCCACTATTGTAACGAGTTCGTCGAATTCGGCCGTTTAAGGAGAAAACGCATGAGTTGGTCGCACTCATGACCGGTGTCCTCTTGTCTTTTTATAGACTCATGTGTTGTTTGCCTTCTTTTTTTACTTCTTTTGCAGAAAAGGAGATTTGCATATATAGTGGTGTTTGAATTTTTATTTTTTTATATATAAATCTTGTTGGTATGGGAGGAAGAAGACATAGTTTTTTTTGGTTATAAATATGCAATTTACACTATAGGCCTTTGATGTATGTTTGTATCGCCATTTTTTATAAATAACTAATAAATTATGTTTAGTGATATTTAAGTAAAAAAGTGACATTGTTTTTTATGTATTATTTTTTATTATTAATGAATTTTAATTTTATTGTTAAATATTAAAAAAAAGATGTAGGTCGCCTTACTGCGGCTAAAAGGTCGCATGCAGGTCGCCAGAGAGAGAAAACTGACGTAACAGAAAAAATGTAGGTCGTTCAGCCTCCTTAGTGGAAGTAGCCTTATACTCTTGCATGTTTTATTATGTTTGTGTCCTACAAACTTCACTTGAGTAATTTTTCCACAATTAGTAATGGGCGCAAAATGCTTCATTCCAAAAATTATTTTATAGTTATCATATATACAATACATATGACTAAGCAATAAGCCATTCACATTTGTGCTTCACTATAAGAAGTCAACTATTGCATCAAAAGTTTTTGTTTGGTTAAAGCATGTATGTTTACGGTTTCAACAACTTATATTAGAAGTTTGTCAAAAATGTTTTGTTATATTATCTTTTTTAACATAAAGATGAACATTTTATCCGATATTCAAATTCACGCTTCTGTCTATACTCCTAACGTAACAAATAACCGTATAAAAATAGTGCATCGCACGGGTCTGATATCTTTTATAATATTTAAAGATCGAGTCTCATAGCATTAATGTCAAGTCTTGATGAATACTACCAAACAAGGTTTTAAGCAAAACGAAGTTATGTGAGTTGCAAAATCAACGTAAAGCATGTATCAAAATGCAGGGACCGACAAAGTTATGTGAGCTGTGAAAGCATTTGTAAGCAGCTAGATTAGACATAAGGTTTGTACCAAGATGCATGTGCCAATTCAAGTTAGACATTGTTTTTTGCCACATTACGTTGGACTAAGTTTTATGCTAAGACAAATACACCAAAATTCAGTTATTCAAGCCGGATATTGGTTTCTGCCATTGTGTGCTGCCATTTTGTATTAGACTTAGTTGACTGATGATAGGATGTGTTCTTCAGTCTTCTTTTTTTTGCTTATGAGGCTAAGTCTGTGTTGAGAGATCTTTTTGCAAAAGTTATCCGTGGTTCTGGTATTGTTGCAGTGGATGAGCTTTCTTTGTTCGTTGAATGTGTCTCGGACTTCTGGCGAGGTATAGCTGAGATGATTGTCTGTGCAACGTCTTCTATGATGTCGTGTGGGGGTGTTCCTGTAGAGAGCATAATTTACAGTTAGGTAAGCTTAAGAATGACAATAAAGCATAATTAGATATTCAATTTAGAAGCATGATACAACTTAAATGTGGTTTTGTTTCAAGAATATTTGTCATTAATAAGGTCTGAGTGTTCACATGGGGTTGTAACAGTAAGGGACAAAAGTTATTTGTGACATGGCATTTTGTTTTTTTACACCTGTGCATTAGATAGATGGTGCGTACACGTGTTAAAATAAGCAGGACTGTTGTTGATTTTTTTGTTTATTTAAGTCGCATTGGTGATCAACAAACAACTCTTAATTGTTTTGCACTTGCTTTTTATATTACTTCTCCTATAGATGGGAATAATCCAAGGGTATGTTAATGTCTTTCTTTTATCATACTTATCAATCATGATCTTTATAGCTTTGAGATTCTTAACGGCAAATACTTATGTTTTTTCTTTCTTTTCTTTTCATTTTAGATTTTGGTAAATAGGCTCTTTTGAAAGATTTATCAGTGTTTGGTTTGGGGTTTAAAAGTGATTGTACATGTGAAAATGAGCCTCTAAATTATCATATAGAGAAACAGTTTTGTAACTTTCTTGCAGTTGGCTAGCTAGTCCTAAACGGCTAAGCTGATTATTGCATTATTAATAACCACATAATTGGAAACTTAGAATTGTTTTCACTAAACGGCTAAGCTGATTAGAACACACATCTCGACCATTTTATGTATCATCACTATCTCTAATCGATGCTTCTAATCAGGTGGGAGAGGTTTCATGGATTCTGCCATTTCTACTTAAACTATATCATGGGATTGCATTTTTTTAGAAACTATATATAAAAGATTTATGTGAGTCCCAAACTAAATAGATCTCTGCAGCCTATTAAGGATGATAGCCAAGATGTATAAACACAGTTTGACTATATAGAAACACTTACTATGAATACTATGTGTTAATGCGGAATCTTAACACAAGTACTAAGAAGAACAATGAAAAACTAAATAATAATTTCTATTAATCTGCTTTGAGTGATTACGTATTACAAACTATGAGATATGATTTGTATGAGATTTAAGTATTATCAAAAACCAAACATATACACATGTATAGACTAAACAGACATAATGTAACAGAGATCAAAATTTCAGGTGTGAACCATACGCTTAAAGAAAATCACTTCATTAAAACCCGTTTTTGTATGGGTGCTATAGAATAAAGAAAACCCATACATTAACTAACTACATGACCACATCCATCATCAGTCGCTACAATTACAATCAAAACATATAAATTCACCAATTATATCAACAACAAACTAATTTAACATCGATTGAAGGAACAAAATGAGTTAGTGCTTCTACGCTCGCTATGTCACCTAAAATCATCAACCTACTACTAAAATTATAAATGACACATTTTTCAGCCAATTAATAAGTTGTTTTGGAACATCTTATCAGAATAAAGCATCAGCCTTTTCAATATAAACTTTGCAAAGCAAATCCGAATACTATCCGCCCCCTCTACCCGATTCCCACCCTCACCAACTAAGCTAGTGTGACACAATTTTTTTTCCTATACAACTTGTGTATATCCTATATTCTAACCCAGTCGATTACTATGGCTCTGGCTAGTTTTCTATAGAGAGAAACACTAGAGAGAGAATTTGTCCTAGATAGAGAAACGTGTTTCTTTTGTAAATAAAATATATGACTAGCTCACATCTCCAAAGTTGAAGAGGCAATATAATAGTACGTTACAATATACCGGTATACAGTACCCGACTTAAACCGAAAAATGTAATAAAAACTAATAAACTACAGCTAAAATAACACAAAAAAAAAAAAAAAAAAAAAAAAAAAAAAAAAAAAAAAAAAATACACTGTGACCTGAGTCCTTTCAAATAACTAACAATGCCTCCCCTAAGGGAGGTCACCCATGAAAATAACCAAACGTTAATCACTTCAGTCTTAAAGCTCGTAGACATTTAATCTCTTTAACATTTATGATAGTAATCTTTATTGATCCTACTTACGCTTGTCTTTGACTGTGATCTGAGCTTTCTGAGATCATACGCCATCATGAATCTTACATCATCTTGTAAATGGAAGCCCATCTTGTGCACTTGGAGTATGAATATGTGTCATCAAAGTTTGCGGACTTGACACCTTTATGAGGTCTTTCATACCATCATAACAATGTAGGTCGTGCTTGGCATTCGGTTTATTACTTGACATCTCGGTAAAAAAAACAAAAAAAAACAAACTGTGAATATCCATCTCCATCTCCCTCATTAAGATATTCTGTAATGAAACAGTTAGTAATAAAGAGAAAAATGATTTTAGAAAAGACAGTCTAAGTGATTCCTTATGAAAAGAATTTTGTATTAAAAAAAACAGAAAAACACTTTCGAGGAGTTTTTGATTGTTTGTCAAAATAAATATACCCTCAAATCTTATACTGGAACAAGTTTGATTAACTCATAACGCACCTTGTTTCTTCCAGTAAACACAAGTTTAAATTCTTGTAGAATTTGCAACAGTCCCACCTACCTAGAGCTTGTTTGATTTTGGCTCTAGCAGGATTCCATCTTCATTGTGAAAAACCTATCGTTTCACTCGGATGTTCTGGCAATATCACAAGGATAATGCGAAGGACTCTTAGGATCGACTTGTTTCCACAGTGTGTGAAAGACAAGAGAATTGGATATGTGTCCTAACGAGATTAATTGACGATCTCTTGGCTCTAGACTCATAGTGCGTTTTGTTTTAGTAATCGAAGGCTTGTGAGCGGACTGCCACCTGTTTTATATCAACTAACTCGGAGTGAGAAATACAATAGATAACGTGTATAGTCTCCGTGAGAAATGAAACAAAAAATCTTATTGAAAGATTCTGAGTGCTATGGAGGGTTTGTCATTGCATCAACTGGGATCATAATGTCGATCTTCAATGTCAGCAATCATCTTAGTGATTCTGGCAGCATATGAATTGACCCGGTTTCTGCCTAAGAGAAAGTAGGGCTTCTTTCTTTACACCCTTTATCTTTACAATTCTTTTTAATTCTTCAACCCCTTCATGCTTACCGAACTCATGACTAAACCTTGTTTTGTTTATTCAGTATTATTTTTTACTAGCTCCTCTCAGCGGCACCTTTCCCTAATTCCACTTTTTACTCCTTTTTTCATGTCATACTAAGGAACTTCTACACTAACTAGTGACTTATCCCTCGGGTAGATCCCACCTGTTATGGCTGATCATTGGAATACAACCTAACCATACCAACCTTAAACTCCATTTAAGAAAGATGCCATGGTCCGTCTTTGGTACATTTCTCCTTTCCATAAAACCAATTGGAAAATTCACATTAAGTACATATTATATAAATATCAAGTGATGAAGTACCCTCAATGTTTTGCCAATTTCAGACGCACCCCTCAAAATGTGCTTCGTATTCGAAATTGTTTTACACGTTTGGGCGGAGATATGAGTCCAAAAATCACTGTTCTTTATTATACACATTTTTAATCACGTTTTCTCCCCTTATCAAAATTTAAACCCATTGACATGTTGGATAGTCATGATTTAAATATGTTTAATAAAATTGGTAGAAAAGTGATGGCCTTAAATTCGCAAGACTTGTAAGAGACTATAACTGCACCCCACACTTTCGTTGAGTAGTATAAATTACACCTACACATAACTATCAAGATATTAACTACCTAACTAATGTACAAAAGGGTATATTTACTCACAATAAGAAAATAAGATTGACCATTGATTGTAATGACGATGTCGTCCGTCTTCTGTTGATCACCTGTATCATTATCTCTTATTCTTCCTCCAACAAAGCTTTCTACACTTCGATAGATCCTTTTGATCTGTAGTCCTTTACTCCGAATTGCTGGATGAAGTCTTGCTTCTTCTCTTTGTCATCCTCTGTGAATGGAAGAGAAGAGCAAACACTGGAGGAGTTGAATTGCTGTCTGATGACTTGAATCAGGTAGAGGTGGAATCAGATCCCTCTAGTCTTAGATTTCTCCTGGCTCATCTTCGTATGGTTTGTCATGAAGAAATTAGATTCCCAAAGTGAAAAGAGTCATCGAATTTATTATGGAAGACATAGAACCAGAATGACTTTCTGGTTTATCATCGATGACACGTTCGGCTGTAATGAGCTTTAGATTTTCATGAACCTTCGGGTAGGCTGTAGCGAGGAAATCATCATCCATGTGCTCAGGGTTTGGTCCAGCAAGAGACACATGTAATTTTCCAGAGTCTGATCCAGTCTGGTCTTCTTCCATGGGCTCAGGTCTGGGTCCAGCCAAAGCCACATGCTCCATCAGGGTCTGATACAGGAAGCTCACTCCTGATGTTACTGTAGACGAGTCTACTTCACCTTGATCTTTGTCATCTTTAGGAGCAGCGGTTTCTGTTTCACTTTCTGTTCGTTCTGAATCCGACGTGGATGAAGATTCATGGATCTCTTTATCTGATGTGTCATCATCGGGTTGAGAAGAGGGTCCAGTTGTCGAATCAGGAGGAGTTTGATCACGCCTAGCAAGGATAAACTGATCAGTAGATCTTTTCTTCTTTGACATATCGATCAGGGAATGAGCTACTTGTTCTTCAGATACAACGGCCTTTCCCTTTCCCACTACTTCATGCAGTTTGGGAGTTGTTTCTGACACTGGATCCCTGAATGATACTTAACCTCTAACAGTGTGCCATGACTTTGAGGCAGTAAGGCTGGATCCAAGCTGGCTTGAAGCAATTCGTCAGGTCAGCAACAACACCTTCTCCATTTCCCTTTACATGCTGTTGATCCAACCCCCCCCCCGTTCAACTTCCTTAGCTATATGAGAATCAGATCATTACCTTCTTCCTTGAGGATTAGATTCTTGTTGAGCTTCATCTTCTTCGTCAACAAGATGGAAAGTGGGCTTCCCCTTTCTAATTTTCTGTGGAAGCTTACGCTTGGAAGGTTTCTTTGTCGGAGAAGGAGCTGGCTTGGATTGTTTGACTGGTTTGGTGGTTGTGGGCTTCTTGGGTGTAGCCCGCTTTGTTGCAGGTTGCACGCTTGCACTTCCTTGAGGGTTTCCTTTGTATTCTCAGCAACCATCTGCAGATACTGGGATAATACAGGATTGTTGAATGCGCATGTATCAGGGATCGGGAACTGCATTCCAAACACTTCAACGACGCACCTTTAGGAACAAACTTGAGAATTCTAAGACATAATCATCTCCAGTGTGATAACAGCAGAATCATGACGTCGATGATGTTTGTTATTACTTGCCAAGTAATAGATTATCATTGGAAAACCGTCAAAGGATGAGGAGAGTAGTTACTTTCTTCTTTGGGTTTCTTCAAGACTGCTTTGTGGCTTGCTTTGTATGAGAAAAATGTATGGATCCCTTGAGTACACACTCCAGATCCAGCACTGCATGATCCACATTCGTTTGACGTAGACGATTCCCCACAGCATTGCAAAACAGGGTGTCTGGGTTGTCAACTGCCAAAGTCTTTCCATCAAGCACTGGTAGCAAGCATAGAATTGCCCTCCCAAGGTTGATACACCAAATTTTGTCCGAATACTGAGAAAATTCCCTACAGGTTCAGGATATCCAGCTCAAATAACAAAAACAATCACCTGTCACCAGACTGAGGCAACTCAAATGGGTGAGCGGGATGACAGGAGTAAATCGCTAATGCCCTTTCTGATAAGATCGCACTAGATTCGAACCATTGTTAACAACTTGACAACATTAAACCCCAGTCTTCTCGTTATATGACATCGTTTTCCAGAACTGTTGCAGGTAGATAGCAGGAACATTTGCTGAGGCTGTGAATGCTTGGAAGAAGTTGGTATTACTCAGGATGTCCACTGATATCTGAAAGATGGGGTTCTTTTGAATCTTCTGTGCGTTGAAAAGAAGGTTGCTTTTCCCGATGGATAGCCACTGAGAGCGAGGTACAATCTGCTCATCTGTTCTTGTAGGAGGTTGAGCGGGAACATTTTGTTCTGCCATCGTATTCTGCAAAAGAGCATTTAACAAAGAAGACAAACATTGCAGAGAAACGAAGTTAGTTTGAGAACGTTAGCATTGATCAAAGTCATGTAACTGCGGGATTGATTAAAATCTACTAATTTTCCAACAGGATCAATTACTTATTATCTTAGCCCGGATGGGGTTTTTAGAAAAGCAACTGGGTCATTCGAAGGGGCTTTGATAGATTATTGGGCTCAAATGGGTCAAAATATGAATTTTAGCCCAAACCGCCGCTAGGCAGAATGCCAACTCGCCGTTAGGAGAATTGAGCAAACCGCCGCGAGAATATAAAATATTCGACCAAACCGCCGAGAGACGGCGGTTTACCTGTTGGATTAAAATAATAGAAAATTTTTGGCAACCCGCTGTTTAGACAACCCGCCATAAGGCAACCCGCTGTTTAGGCAACTCGCTGTTGGCAACCCGCTGTTGGCAACCCGCTGTTGGCAACCCGCTGTTGGCAACCCGCTGTTGGCAACCCGCCGTTAAAGCAACTCGCTGTAGTCAACCCGCTGGTTTGTCAACCCGCCGTTAAAGCAACCGGCGGGTTGAGTAATTTTATTAATTAATAAATAATAAAATAAGCAACTCGCCATTAAGAAAAACACGCAACTCGCCGGTAAGAATTAATGGCAACTCCTTCACTAAGGTTTGAGATATAAAACCACACATCAAAACCTATTCATATATACCTAATGAATGATTCCCAGCATCTAACGCACACCTTACAACACTACATTAGCATTTATGTCTAAAACGACCCTAAATCTATATTTTCTACACCTTTCAATGTGTATTCGATCGATTCCTTTGATATACACATATAATAAATGATATAGATAAAGGATCTATGATTACCTTTGCGAAAAACACACGAAATCAGCGACTTGATGTTTTGGTTCTTGGCGGCGGGTTGCGTGAGTGTGTGTGTGTGTTTTTCTTTCTTTGACTGTTTTTCGAAGGTTTGACCAAATGGCAACCCGCCGCACGTTTTATACTCCTAAGTTACTTACTTGGCAGTTTTAGTCCCTTAGGTTTCCTTCTTCTTTTAATTTTTGTTTTAAGTATTTCTAAGGCTTTTCTAAGATTAGGCAATTGGCCAACTTAGTCCCTATTGGTTAATAAGGCTAGGAAACAAAGAGCAAATGCTTTTTACACCCTAAACATTACAACAATAGATAACTTTGGACCTTTGAGTTAAAATTAATTAACTCCCCTTCAAATATTAACCCATTAGAATACAACAACCATCTAAGATTAGATTTTTTATAGCAACCAACAGTCTTTTATCACCCCTTAGATTTTTTCACATTCACTCTCCCCCTCAAACAACGACCCGGTTTCTATTGAAAGAGCTGTAGTCGTTGATTGAGATGAAAAGATCAGGCGAACATCTCCCCCATCACCATTGTATTACTCAACTCCCATAAAGCATGGATATAAAGTAATCCATGCCCAGACATTAAACCGGGTTGCAATTTGAAGTAATTGCAAGCCTTTTAGTAATTCCAAATGACTTAAAATATTTCCTAAGTATTTTATTAGACTTATTAAACAAATATATATATATATATATATATATATATATATATATATATATATATTTATTATTATTTTTATTTTTTATGTACAAAGGATACACAAAGGCATTTGGTTTACTCATCCTCTCCTTCTTGAAGACGTTTGAGAGTTTCAGGGGTCAAACTCTTCGGCCTATCGTGGAAGAAAAAATCGAACCGTTCTCTTGGTAAGCTTTGGTGAGAATTTCTGCAAGTGTGATAAATCGTTATCACAATAATTTCCAACCACTCTATTTTCCACTTGCTCTCGGATGAAGTGGTGCCGTATGTCAATGTGTTTAGAGCGAGAGTGCTGGACGTTGTTACAGCAAAGAGCAATAGCACTTTTGTTATCACAGTACAGAGGAATTTTATTGAAGTCAAATCCGTAGTCTTTGAGCTGGGATCGCATCCAAAGGATTTGAGCACAACATCCAGACATGGCGATGTATTCAGCCTCTGTAGTTGATATTGCCGTGCTTCGTTGTTTCTTTGATGACCAGCTAACCAATCTATCTCCAAGAAACTGAGCACTTCCCGACGTACTCCTTCTTGTATCTTGACATCCCGCATGAAGATCACATCTGCATAAGCTGTTAGTGACATGGCGTTGTCTTTCGGATACCAAAGACCCATGTTAATGGTTCCTTTCAAGTACCGAAAGACACGTTTGATAGCTTCAAAGTGCTTTTTGGTAGGCTTAGCCTGATATCTAGCACACATGCAAACAGCGAATACAAGGTCGGGTCTACTGGCTGTAAGGTACATTAGGGAGCCAACCATTCCTCTAAATCGAGTTTGGTCAACTGGAATCCCCATGAGATCCTCGTCCAGTTTCAATCGATCCACCATTGGTGTATCGACAGGGTCAGAGAGATCCATTCCATATTTCTTTAAGGTTTCGAGAGCATATTTCGCTTGGTTAATAAAGATGCCTCCGGGACTTTGAGAAACTTGAAGTCCTAAAAAAACGACATTTGTCCCATCATCGACATCTGAAATTTGGAGCTCATCTCTTTTGAAAATATGTTACACGCATTATGATCTGTTGAGGCAAAAATGATGTCATCTACGTATATTTGAACAAGTAGAATGTGTTTGCCTGATTTGCGTGTGAATAACGTTGGATCCACGGCACCCTTGAAGAAATTGTTTGCCATCAAGAACTTTGAGAGTGTGTCATACCACGCCCTTGGAGCCTGCTTTAGCCCATAAAGAGCTTTCTTCAGACGATAGACGTAGGAGGATTATCCGGTCTCAAATCCTTCAGGATGACTGACAAAGATTTCTTGAGATCACCATTCAGAAAAGCAAGTTTTTGACATCCATCTGGTAGATGATCATGTTCTTGGTTGCCGCATTGGCAATGAATATTCTGATGGCCTCTATCCGTGCAACTGGAGCAAACGATTCTTCAAAATCAATACCTTCCTCCTGACGATATCCCTTTGCAACTAACCGAGCTTTGTTTTTTAGTACATCACCATATTCATCAAGCTTCACTTTGTAGATCCACTTGAGAGCGATAACCATAACATAGATTGGGCGAGGTACTAATTCCCATACTTCAAGTCGATCAAATTCGTGAATTTCATCTTGCATGGCTTGAAACCAGCAGTCTTCTATCACGGCCATTTTGAAGTTCTTGGGTTCGACTTTGGACAGTTCAGTATGGAAACAGCACCACAAAGCATCGGATGCTAACTGTTTTCTGGTTGATACAGGACGAGAGGGATTGCCAACGATGTTATCCGAATGATGGATCTTGGTCATCTTCTGACATGATCTGAGGGTAAGTAACTTGTTGGGTCAGCTGCATCAAACATTCCCAGATGATGATTGTGCCAACCTGATCTTCAGTAATAGGGTTATGTGGAGGGATAAAGAACATCGGAATATTGGGGTATCTTCTTAATGGTTCTTCTGCAATTTCTTATGTTTGGACTGAAGATGAATATCGGATGTATGACGATGATCCACTTGTTGACTGTAACCCCCGGCCCCCACACACCCCCCTCCCAATTTCTTGAGCAATTGTTGTAGAACAGATGTACCTGGTGGACAAACTTGAGCATTATTTCCAGTAGCCATTAACGTATGGAGTCATCACCTCGAGATTGTTCAAGGTGTTCATCAAACATTGGTTGAAATAACATCTCCAGCTCTTTATCGGTTGGAGCGAGCCCTGATTTGAGTTGACCAGGGGTCACGATGACAGGCTCGGGTCCTGAACTCATGCGTACAGGAGCCATTGACTGATGCATCTCATCGAATGTGACGTGAATTGTTTCCATTAATCGACGAGTTCTCTTGTTGTAGATTCTATAGCCCTTCCTGCTAGGAGCATACCCAACGAAAATCCCAATGTCAGCTTTGGCTTGAAATTTTCCTAGATTTTCGCTATCATTTGTAGGATAGCACAGAGCACCAAATACTCGGAAGAATGTAAGATCAGGCTTCTTATCATGCACAAGCTCATAAGGGGTTTTGTTATGACGAGTATGAATTAGTGATCGGTTCTGGGTGTAACAAGCAGTGGCTACAGCTTCTGCCCATAGAAACATGGGAGCTTTCGAGAATATCATCATTGTACGTGCTGCTTCCACCAGTGTACGATTACGTCTTTCAACAACGCCGTTTTGTTGAGGAGTTCTCGGAACAGACTTTTGATGAAATATGCCAACACCTTCATAGTATTCAGACATAACTTGGTTGACGAATTCCGTTCCGTTATCTGTGCGGATGAATCTGACTGTTTTGTTGAGGCCAACCTGTATTTGCTTAAGAAAGTTGGTGACAAACTCTGGAGTTTCATCCTTTGACCTCAAGAACTTTACCCATGTGAATCTTGAATAGTCATCCACGATGACTAAGATGTATTTCTTCCCTTTAATACTCTGGACTCTCATTGGACCACACAGATCCATGTGAAGGGTATGAAGAACTTCCATATTTGTATTTTCAGATTTTGGCCGGTGGGAGAACTTCTTGCTTTTTCCAAGTTGACAGGCTGAGCAAAGATGATCCTTTTCAAACTTCAATCTAGGTAGACCTCTAACCAGATCTTTTCGAGCAAGATCATTTATCGTGCCGAAGTTTAAATGGTTTAAACGACGATGCCACAACCATGATTTGGACTTGGAAGCTTTGGACAGCAAGCATATCGGAGAAGACTTCATCATTTCATCAATCGATATCGTGTACAAATTGGTGCCACGACTACCTTTAAGGATATCTGTACCCTTAATATCACGAACAAAGCAAGTATGCTTTCTGAAGGCCACTTCAAGATCAGAATCACAAAATTGCCCTACAGAGAATAGATTGTGTCCAAGTCCCTCCACGTAGTATACTCTTGAGATCACACTGTCACCCATAACATAATCTCCATAACCCATGATAGCTCCTAAGTGATCATTCCCGAATCTGACTGACCCGATGAACTTTTCCACAAAATTCATGAGCTTTGAACGATTCCCCGTCATATGTTTTGAGCAGCCTGAGTCCAGATACCAAAGCATGACCTGTACGACCTGCATTTGAAAACAGTCGAGTTTGGAGAGTTTGGAATTTCGGTTCCCCAATTTTTGTTGGGGACCTTTTGGTTAGCATATAGAGTAGAACATTTCACAGAAAGCTTAGTTAACTGGCACATTTCGCCTAAGGCAAATTTCTTTCCTGTGGGTCTCCATTGAGAACCACAATCAAGTTTTCCTAAGGTGAGTTTCTTTCCTGTGGGTCTCCATTGATAACCAATATCTGCAAATAGTTTTCCCGTAGCTTTCCAAACCTGCTTGGTCTTGTACAAACTGTTATCAGACAGTTTGCCTTTTGGTTTCCAGATCTGCTTGGTCTTGTTTAAACTGTTATCAGACAGTTTGCCTTTTGGTTTCCAGATCTGTTTGGTCTTGTTTAAACTGTTATCAGACAGTTTGCCTTTTGGTTTCCAGATCTGTTTTTCTTTATTCAAGACAGTTCTAACGGTGGGGGTAGCATTCACAGAGTTCAAGATATTAACAACACACATTCCATGATTTGCAGAGTTTACACATTTGTTACAAGTTTTGCACACAGATTCAGAATTCGAATTAATTACAACACGCTTAAAGCTAATGCTAGAATCAACCCGATTCACTTTTGTCCAAACTGACTTATTTGTCCTAGGGCGTACTTCTACTTCCTTCTTATTCTCCTTCTTAGCAGGCAGGATCCTATTTTTCTTTGTATTGCTTCTAGGCTTTGATCCGCTTGCTTCAGTGGAATCGTTTACTCCTGTAGAGGGAAGCACAGGGATATTAGTCTGTTGGACTCTCTGGTGCACTTTTTGTTTCTGTGTGTTGCTAGAAGAAGTTCCTGGTTTATCACTAAACGTAACTTGCATTTTCCTAGTAACAGGGGTAGAGGGAGCCTTGTTATTTCTTTCATTGAAACTTTTTGGGCAAGTGCCAATCACACATTCTAACAATTCCTGAGATAACTTAGTGTATTGGCAAGCATAGTTAAGTGAATTATCCAGTGGTTTAACTACTCTAGCTTCCTCTACAATCTCCCTAACCGTTTCTACACTCTCCTTAAGATGGCTGATATAGTTTAAATGAGCACTCCTATTGTTCTTAAGGGGATGAGGGATGGGTTTAACGTCAATGGCATACATGCCAGGAGCAAGAACTTTTGGTTTGACATAGTCACTAGTGAAACAAGGCTCTTTGCTTCGCAATTGAGCTTTTAGACTCTCAATCTCATTCAACATGGTAGATGTCTTTTCACTTGTGTGAGCACGCGTTGTGAGCAGAAGTTGGACATCTTAGCATTATATGGCTCACAACCTTCTGTCATTCACAATTAGCGACTAGAAACGTTCAAGTTTTTAATCACGTTTGTCCTTTCTTGGATCTGATGTTCAGATTCTTTGATCTTAAAGAATGAGTTAAAAATCAGGAGCTTCCTGTGATTGCTTGTGAATTTGTATTATCAAAACTTTCTTAGATGTTGATCTTTAATTGCAAATTTAGGTATTCCCTTTCAGTTTTGAAATAAGTTTTTTTGACTCATCATGAACTTTAGACATGTTAGCTTCAGACTCTAGACAACGTGATTTTTCCACATCATTACAGCAGTGGATGTAGACAAACAATTGAACATCAGCTCCCACCTTACTCACAATTCTCATTTTCAATGAGAAGGTTTTTTCTTTTCAATTTCAGCACATTGATTGTCTACAGTATTCTTGTTCCACTTCGTTATTCATTGATCAAAATTTCTTTTCATTTCTTTAAACTTCTTTAAAGAGGGCTGTTTGAACTCCAAAAAAAGTGTTCTTTAAGAGTTTTGAAATATGGGAATAATCCAGTGATGGTAACATCTTTTTGTTTGCCTCAAAACCTCTTTACCCTTCTGTAATACAATGATGGGTGTGATTTAGTTTTGCAAGTTTTGTCAATTCTGTTAAAAAGTTGTGTGGAGTTACATAAAGATTAATCTTACCTGGCTTTTAGTTGGAAGAATTCTGGGGGCAAAAGCTTGACCGGGTATGGGGTGGATACACTGTCGTCAATGCTTAATTGGTATGGAGCTAAATTGGTCTCCTCCCCCCCCCCCCCCCCCCCCACCCAACCCCCCCCACCCCCCTTTTACCCCCCCCCCCCCCCCCACCCCCCCCCCCCCCCTCCCCCCCCCCCCCCTCCCCCCCCCTCCCCTACCACCCCGGACGTTTACGAACTGATCCTTTCTCTCTCTCTCGACTTTTACCCACCTCTACTGCAAGCTTTTTCTGTTGTTGTCATCTATGGACCAAAATATATGTTCTTGGGGTCAGATTTCTTTAGGAGCAAAGGTTGGCAAGTAAAAGTTTTCTTTCGAGTAATCGGGGGGGGGGGGGGGGCAATCCAAACTTTGTTTTCTCATACTATAGAGGGCTTTGCATTTTCAAACAGCATTCTATTCCTAGTTATCTCTAAACTAACTCAAGCGTTTTCATCTGAGTCATGTTTGACCGTGGGTGTATGATTGTAGTGCAAGTACTTGACCACATTATACAGAGCAGACTGTAGCTTGCTTTGCACCGATGCGAGACATAATGGATTTTTGTAGCCTATTGCCACCTTATGCTTTTCATCATAATGATTTTGGTTTACACAACATGTGAACTGTTTGAACAGACTGATCCTGTTTGTATAATCTATCTTCAATCTTATCTTTTAGCTTCTTTATGTCCAAAAATTCTTCAAGGAATTTGTCTTCCTTTTGTTTAAAATCCTTTTTCAAGAGTGTTACTTCTTCTGTCTTTAAACTTATATGGTCTATGTAGAACTAAGGAGTATTTGTGCTGGAAATGAAGTTCAGATTTTAAAAGACGGTTTCCTTTATATTTCGGTTCTGAGATAATTTATTCTCATTTGTTCATCAATTTTTTCGTTCTCTATCAGCAACCCGTTTTCAGTTTGGATTCCTAACCCCATTAGACATCTGATTATTCACAAACTTTGCCCGTTTTTTCATATCCCCGACCAGTTCCTTATATCTCGCAAGTTCCGAGGTCACGAGTCATTATTAAATCTACCATGTTTGGCTTATTGGCTAATCTACTTTGTAACACCCTGTTCATGCATTTCATCGAGCCATGACATCAATCCTTGCTTCAATTTCGTACAGGAAGATACATCTCTTTGTAACAACATGATCTTCTGTTGTTCTTCATATACTGTATCTATACGGAATAGTATATTACTATTACTCGTATAGTCAAGCATCGGTAGGCAACAACGTAGTTGTGTTGTCATCGGTTTGCATCTCTTGTCTTCTCATGATTTCATCTATTGATTTACAAGTATCATGATACGTACCCAGTTAGGTGTATGTAAGTCACATGATGTCCCGGCTTCATCGTAGATTAGATCTTCGATGTGAGATTTGTCTATGAACATGGTCTGTTTGTGATGGGACCTCATAACATCAGAGTCGATGCATCACATTCATACTTCAAATACATGGTCCACATTGAGTGCCATCATTTCTCGACGTGAATCATCCCATTATCTCATCTACGTTGGTAAACCTGTTTCCTGCAAGTAACAACGACTCGGTTCTTTCATCCAGTATTGCTCCACCTCTCTGGGCTGCATTAGTAGCATCTTGTCCTTGAAAGTTAGTCTGAATCTTGAGTCGCTTTGGCCTTGGACATTCTGTGCGATGTTCCATAGTCCGTTACTGTTATAGCACTGATGGGTTTTAGGCTTGTACCAGGATTAATAATGCCTCCTCTGTTTGCCTCCTACATTCCCAGCTACACCTTTTCCTCTTGCATTGTCCTTTTCTTCTGAAAATGGTCTTCCTGATTATTTCGCATTGTATCTTCACGACTTCTTGAACCAAAACTTTCCCGTCCTGAACCATAGCTTTGTTTCCTTCATTAGACGACGCTCTAAGGTTGATTGTTTGTTTGAGGAAGATATGATTGTGTACGATTGAGTGAGGAGGCAAGTGAGTTGGATAAAACTTTCAATCAAAGTTCTTCTGTTGAAGAACTTCCAGAGTTCATTTGAAAGTTGTCAGAAGGATATGGTTCTGTTGAGGAATTGAGGAGACTTGGATGATTGTGTTGGATACTGCTGAACTGAGGCGGTACGCGGACACTTGTGACCCAAAGGCTCATTTATTGGTTGACAGAGAAACTTTCACACGTTCCTTAATTCTGTTTTTATTTGCATTTTGCACCTCATGTTGCTGTTATGTAGGCATACATCTGTTCCACAGTTTTGACTCTTTCAAACCTCTGTAAGTTGACTTCAGATTGAATCTTACTCACTCAGGCAAACATGTTGTTCACTACTTTGAGTTAAGTGAATCCTGGACATGGTCATCTTGTTGTTATCATATCAATGAATGAGCTTTGTAAAAAAAAAAATAACCCTATAATAAAAATACGGTAGTATACCTGAATAGTTTTCCTATGATTTGACGGAAGTGTTCAAATTCATCGTATAACTGAGATTCCTTGTCTTCCTTTGTTAGATCAGAACCTTCCAGAATTATTCACGTTTTCCCATAATGTCCTTTGCAGTCAGTATAGTGATTGATGGAGTGAGTAGATGACCTTTGGTTATACACTGAAGTTGGATCATTGGTTGCTACGAATGTAAGCTTTATACTTTCCTTTTCTTCAGCTGAGAATGTCGTTAAGGACTCTCGCACTACTGGACCGTGTTGAATTGACACCCCAGGTTCCTCGTAATATACTCATCTGAGACGTTCCCCATATAGAAAATGTCCCTTCTTTAATGGACTTCATAATATTCTCTAATTATCTTTCCTAGAGAGTCAGAGCGTATACGTTGTTGCCAAGATTCAAAGTTTGTTCTGTCAAGCATTGGTGGGCGTGTATCAGAACCGGCATACTGGATATCTTCTTTGCATACTAGAGACATCTTGTTATTATTATGCAATATTATGTTTTGATCGATCAAATGATTAGTGAGTGTACGTTTAAAAGTGGGTGAGGTTTAAGTATTCGTATTTGTTTTAGTGATATTAAATCCCGATGTTTGAATATCTTCATACAAATTTCGGAAGACAAATGCCATAAACTCGCCGCCAGAGGCTACCAACCGCTGCAAGAAATAAGGAAACTTCGCTGGATGGAATTTTTGGGCACTCGCCAGAACACCCAATCTCGTTGCCAAGCAACCGCCCGCGAAGATTTTAAGCGCAATCTCGATGGTGGATGGAAGTTTAGTGGCAAACTCGCGAACACACTCAGCTGCCAGAAGCAACCCGCCTCGAAAGAATTTTTTTTCAAAACGCCGTTGTGTTTTCAAACCCGCCAGAGTTTCCTCAAGATAGATTGCTATTATAAATCATTTTCAACACCGATGATTAACATGTTCAAACGTGGTAAGTACACAACCGCTGCTTAGTAACAACTCTCCTCATTGAGGCAACTCGCCACCTGTTCAAACAGCTGGTAAGGAATTACGCGCTGCTTAGTTAAAACTCGACGCTTGAGGCAACTCGCCTCCTAAGCCATATTACCGCCGTGTGTCAGAGGGTTTAGTGGTAACATACTTAATATATAATATTTTTCAGGAAACCGCCGTGAAGAAAATTCTTGGCAACTCTCCACGAAGAAACAACGACTTTTATCACACAAATCTCCTATAATTCACCCCTTTTGTAAGATTTTGCTTGATTTATTTTGCACATCCACAGTACAAAGGTAATAGCACAAAACTAGAAAACACCCAAACTTTTTCATTTACATACAACAAAAATTCGGAGATCTTCAAATAAAACGAGATAGTGCCTTCAAAGGTTCACTTTTAAGATCTAAATCAGCAAGAAAGCGCACATACACGCGATCTATTCATCCCATTAGCTCTTCTGATACCAATTGTGGTATATCTTATATCATAACACGGGGAGGGTCGTTTCTTGCGATTTGGCTAGTCCTAGTTTCTAGAGAGAGAAAACACTGAGAGTGAATAATAGAGAGAGAAAGTGTTTTTCTATCAAAGTATAAATAATGGACTAGCTTGCCTCTTCCAATGTTGGTAAGTGGCTATTATATAGTTACTTAACATTTATACAGGGTATTTGTACCCGTCTTATAAACCCGGATAATAAAAAAAAACGGTTTACTATTATACTTTGAAAATCTACGAGCTATAATTAAACAGTGAATACACAACATCTTAGAGACTGGGGTACCGAGTCTTTTTTTTCTATATCTAAAGATATTTATAAACGTTTTTACTTTATAAATATGATTTCACAAATGCAATTAGATAGTGATGTAGCTATATAGAATTATATATGGTATTAGTTAATCAAAGTGGTTAGTACTTATACGGCCTATAATCAATTAGGTTGCATTTGGGCGTATTTGTGCCGCATTTTCACGCATTTGATATACTGTTAACTCATCCACTCGAGGTGAGTTCATAGCCCCACGTTTTACATTTATAATGATTTACAAGTTTTAGGGTGAGAAACATATGCATGTTTTACAATTGGAGCATTGGGCTTTTTACAATTACGATTACTGTGTTTGACTAAGTAGCGATAACCCTCTGAGCACATTATCAATGATCTGTCAATTCCTTATTATGAGCATGAATGTTATATTAGATCTTTTTGGTATATGTATCCCCGTTCTCGGCGTGAGTTCATACTCACTTGTGCCGGTGTTTGCCTGAACCATCGAACAGTTACCATGTCTGGATTAGGGATGTTATGGGTTAGAACTATCATCACGGGCAATGTGGCAATTTCATATTGAAAATTCATACATGTCGAGCTTTCCGTTTCATGGCTTAGGGAAACGTAATTACATTTTTTAATGTTTGCATCTGTAGCATTATAATGGGATAATTCTCTGAGTCTTCATATACTTTTACAAAACTATGAATATCACCAAATTATGTTGACCGTTTTAAAAGCAATGTTTTTCAGTGAGGTTCGGTATAGGCATGAGGTACAGAAGGATACATTGGTGGTTATATTTGGATGTCACATGCATAAAGGATTTGTTGCATTTCATTTTGGGAAAACATTTGTTATGGACTAGAATCTTTGTATTTTGAACAATGAACAAGTGAAGTTTCAGACTTGTGTAACAACAATTTGTTAAATCCAATGTATCAGTTTTAAACGACTTTTAAATGGTCTTTCTTATATATATCTTGTGTTATTGATCTATGAAGTACCATCCCCAACCCATATTCCACTACGACCCAATTTGGGGATGTTACATGTGATCTTGTCATTTTTGATGAATTTCTTCATACACTTGCCAAACAATACTACTAAACCATTGATAAGCTCATTTTCTTTTGGCTCTTCCTCAGCATCAACAAGCTCATTAAACCAACTTTGTACTCGCAGTTCCTTTGCTCTTTCCTAAAACCAAACAGGGTTAAGTTTAGCAAGTACCACAAATTGTACTGCATGTTCTATCTCTTCTTCCTGTCTTGGTTCTTCAGCATCATCACCTTTTTCGTAGTGTGCAAATTATGAGCTTTACTTTTATTGGACGTGACCAGCAAACATCTTTTCGCCTTTCTTCTTCCTACTTTCTCCCCCTCAAGATACTTTCAGGAGGATACCTGTACCTCGTAAGATCGTTTATGTTGAGATGGTGTATGATTAAGATCACCTTGGCAGCACATATTCATTAACCTGTCATTGAGTTTCATAAAGAATTGTATAAACGTAGAGTGTTTGTCATGAGACGAGAACTGAGTGGTTTTTTTTTTTTGGGCACCATTCATTATCATATAGTTTGTGCTTTAGCTCTATTTGAATGAGGGGTGTCTGCTGGTGTGGAAGAGGACTTGAAAAGATTTATCGGGTTCTTCGTTATCACATCAAGAACCGTTCTTTCCCATCAAGGTTTTACATACTTACAGACCGCTTTTGGAAGAAATGTTTTTTTCTTCATTTAATCACATTTGCTTCGGAATCAATTCTTTATTGGAATTCAGGTATGATTTTTTTTTTTTTTTCCCTTTTACTTGAGATTGGTCAGCACACTTTGTTGCAGCCTTTTTCCAATTGATCTTTTTAATTGCCTTTTTTAGAAGTGTCTTTGCTCGCTTTTTCTTTGTTCTTGTTGGTGGTGTAGCTGGTGGAGTTTCAGTGACATTTTCAATAGGGTTTTCTTGTGTTTCTTGAATTGTTTCAAGGACTGGAGTAACCGTCATTGTTGTAGCCTGAGTGTATAACAGGTTTCATTTAACAGCTGGACAATTAGCTAATAGGGAATTCTTTAAGTACCCTTGTATAATAATCTTTTGCTGACAAAGTAGTGGTGACACTAAGGACTCTTGCAATTGGAGTTTTGTTTGTGTTTTCCGGCGCTTGGTTGTCATTGTGGGCTTTTAGTTCTATAAATTTCGCAGTCTGATCGTCAGCAATCATCAGGTCTTTGTCAGACTTTATTCTCAGAGCTCAACCTCTTTTCTTCGCATTGTTTATCAGACTTCGTTATCTTTCTCTCCTTGTTCAGAATTCACTGTCACTATTTCATGATCTGAATCTCTGTCATTTCTGTCTTGTCATCATTAGAGGATATCTGAAGAATCGCATGGGGTCCAAGAGATTTATAGTGCATGACCTAAAACCTTATCCTGATGCTTTCACTTATGATTTCTTTAGATGCTTTGCTTTTTGATTTCTTTACTTAATTTGTCTTTTCAAGTTCAACAATAGTTGAGCTTCAGGTGACGGTTGTTCCATATCTTTGAGCTTGACCTTCAAATGTTGATAACCTTCATCTACTTCTTTGTTGACTTGTCGTTCTAACATAATTCTAGCATGCCTTTGTTTGCTTCTTCGTTCAGTTTCTCTTTGTTGATTTTCTTCCATATTAACGATCTTAGCATATTTAAGAGCTTCATTGGATTCTGGCTCAAACCAAATTATCAGCAAAGGTGATTGTTCAGGAACGTCTTGGAACTGCATCTTTTTGCTTCTTGAACTTAGGAGGATTAACCTCCATATCACTCCTTCGCATCAAACCCTTACATTGACCCTTCCTTAGAGTAGAAATACAAGATTGAGCATGTGGGTATTCTGTCAGATAGTTCATATAAGCATCTAATTCCTTGATTTCTCGACTCATCATCACCTCTAGAATTGGCATTCCAAAGGTCGGCTTGCCTCTTGGTTCTCCCTTAGCAACATACATCAGCTTCTCCAAATGCGCTTCTTCACTGATGTTGGTGTGGTTGTAGAATCAAAGCATTTTTTTAAGGTTGGGGATGTGTTGATAAAGATGTCGTTGATGATGATTTTGGTGAATCTTGGGTACTGTATTATTTCATGCTTAGTGGTTATGTTCTTAAGTTTGTTGATTTGGAACCATAATTCTTCCCATAAGAGCTCATCAAAATCAACATTTGCAGACTTGACTATTCTTCACAGAATTTGCACAATCGGTTCTCTTACTCTATCAATCCCTGAGGCCTTCCTTGTTAAGCTTTTGTTAAGAATGCTCAAAATTATCCTCCAGGGTTGATGTAGTTTATTCACCACCACTTGAGAAACTTTAGTTAGAGTATCTACATACCCCAATGTCTTTATGAAGTTTATCATTTTTGCTTGGATGGGTAGTGGGAAAAACTGTTTGTTGGGTTGTCTTGGTGAGATTTTCATAGCATTACGAAACACTTCAGTTCGGAGCGTTGGTAATCCAAGACGATGTAGTATTTCTTGTTCTTTTCATTCTTAAATGTTGTGTGCCAGAACTGTTGTAGATTGTGTTGTACTTCAGAATTTCCATAGAAATGTCAAATAGAGGCTCATCTTGTGTTTTTTTATCAATCCTCATGTTGCTTTTGTTGGGTTCAAATCTTTTGTTGGTGGGACATAACTTCTCTTCACTTCTCATAGGTTTTTGAGCCATTTGAAATACTGAGACAAGAAATTCAAGGAGTTAGTGTCACAAGAATACAAATTTAAGTATTTATTTAACATTTTTGTCTCTTTCCACTCTATCTGTTTTATATGATCGCGCATTTCTTTTTTATCGTATTTTTCTCATTTTCTTTCTTATGTGCCTGTTACATGCTTTTGCTGACACATGTCGTACGCTTTATTCTTTTTATATCTTTTGTATGTTCTTGCGTTTTTTTTGAACATGCACTCATTTGCTTTTTCACGTACGGTTTTGTCTCTCTCGTTCTGTTTTTAGTTTATCCTCACCAAAAATATTTTAGATAATATTTCTACAAAATAAAAAAGATAGAAGATGAACGAGATAATTGATATGTCTCATGCTAAAAGTGTTCATCTTATAATCTTTTAGAGAAATAAGATCCTTTGACTCATCAGAAAAACTTTCAGAAATAATTTGATTCGCATCAAAGTAAGATTTCCTTTTAGTAATCATTAACCTTGAGCCCCAAAGATAATGTTTTCTAAAGGGTTGGTGTTAATAATTACACTCCCACCTACCTCGGCTCTATCTTTTCATTTTCAGTTTTTTAGGTGATAGCTAGCCCTAATAGCCATCCTGATTTATCGGCAACTCTTAGTTAAAAATTATTTCAATGTAGTCTTAAAAGCAAGTTTTCTTGGTAAAATTTCCTTTAACCTTAAGCCCCAAAGATACACTGATTTTAAAGGATGCTATTATAGCTTTTAGGTATAACTATCCTAATATCATACTGATTTATAGTAGCTCTTGTTTAAAGTAGTTTCAAAATCAGTTTATACTGGTGAGAATTCCTTTTAGCAATCATTAACCTTAAGCCCCGAAGATAGACTGATTTGCTAAAGGGATGCATTATCAACTTTTAGGTGATAACTATCCCTAATAGCCATCTTGATTTATCAGCAGCTCTCAGTCAACAATTATTTCAAAGTAGTCTCAAAATCAATTTTGATCTAGACACTAGTGTTGTTTTGAAAAACTAATAGCCCACTGACTAATGACTAAGCTGTGTAGCAATAAAGTTTATAGGATCAGAACATATCATGACTATTAAAATTTTTTGAAAAATATCTCAAGTGAGATAAGATGCATCGGGTATGACACACTTCGTACAAGTACTAGTATGTCAGACCTTTCATCAGCTGAGGAACTCCGAAGAGTAACACAATAGTTTTAAAATACCCAAGTGCACGGTTGTGAGTGTTAATCTAAGGAGAATCCACAATATAATAGCAATCATATGTATAAATAAAGTAACGTTGCTCCTCGGTAATACTACAGATCGTACAAGTACTATTGTTATACTCCTTTAAAACAGTAAGACGGTTCTCCGAGGAGAAACGCAAGAGTATTGATATACCCGAGTGTACAGTGGTGAGTGAGGCATTTTCAAAAATCAACACTTATTTATGAGAAAAGAATTTGATTTGAAAAATAGTAGACAACTGATGTGTTATAAAAGCTTTAAATTTATAATTCTAGTTTTATTTGATTTCCAACTAAATCAAGGGTAACAGTTTAAACCCACGTTTATAGTATAGGTTTAGGTTTAAGACCAGGTAGTTCCACGAGTAGGTTTTCTTGAGGAAAGGGTAGATTATAATTGCGAAAGGTTATCTAATAGACTGTCACGGCTCTAATGATATTGTTCAAATTCAGATAATAAATGTGTTTACAAAATGTAGATAAAGTTGGATGGATAATGGTTTCAGATTTAAAGTTAATCCATTAAAGAAACGGTTAGTTTACTAAAATGATTGTCTATTTATTATAATCAAAAATCCTTTTAGCCTTTACTTTTGATTACAAAAATGCTTTGAGTTCGATTCATGTTTGGAAAATAGGAATATGGACTTTCTTAACCAAGTTCGTTAGACATGAGATTAAGCGTTAAACCTTTTTATCCTCGGTTAATAATCATTTTATTAGCCAATCCTCACAAGGCTAATATCTAGTTGTCAAAGACAAACAACTTGGAAATCAAACATATAGTCGGAGTCTTTCGTCCTATATTCAGACTAGTTTGATGATCAAATCATGATTAAGAGATTCGAGTGTAAAAACATCAAGTTCATATTAATAATTTCTAAATTCATTAGTTTATCCAAGTTAGATCTATAGTATCCTCATGATCCCCAAACAAACATGTTAAACTACTCCATATTCATTAATTCAAAACACATAACAAGCATGATCAATTCACAATTCATAATATAAAAGTAGGGAAACGTGTTTATACCAAACTCAATAGCAAATAGTTCACTACTTACAAGAATCTTCCTTCGAACTGATATTCTAACAACTTGTAAAGTCAACTATAACGACTATAACAACTCTTTAGCACAACTTCGGAGATCAAATAGTATCTTCCTTCTATTATAACCCGGAATGTGATGAAGAACAAGGTGATTCTTCAACAATTCCACTAGAGCTTCTTCCTAACTATTCTAGATCTAAGATTGAGATTGAGAGGTGTTGAAATGGATGCTTTGAACCCTAAATTTCAAGCTCTATTTATACTTAAACTTGAGGCCTCAGTTGTCGGAAATGGAAATCTAAAGGTTGCATCAATAATGGCAATCATTACTAACTTTGAGTAACTGCAGGTGAAGTGCGCCGCACAAAGAAAATTGTGCGCCGCAATTGGTGTATAATTAAATTGCATTTAGTTCGTTTCATGTACGACGCCAAAATAAGAATTGTACGCCGCACTTTAGCCTCGTTCATTAATTCTTCATTAGATTCTCTTTTAGATTCTTCTTATAACGACCGTTAGTGTATTTAATGGAATTTCTTTGCACGTTTAGTCCTTTTCTTCATTTTTGGTCCTGAAATGAATATTGCACAACAAACAACCAAACTTTGCCCAATATTTATGCTGGTTAACATTATATTCATGTGTTTCAGGGACTATATTATTGTTTATTTGGAGCATTATCATGTCGCCATATAAACTACCTTGTTTTCATTGCTACAAACTGTTTTGCCACCTTACAAACTATATCGTTTATACCGTATAAGATTTTTAAACATAACACTAGTTTGACGAAATGAGCATTTCATCGTTAGTCCCTAAATTATACATAACTTGATCACCTATGTATAATTCAGGAAGGACCATGCTATGCTGGGAGTAGTGATGACATCAAATAATGTTACATTTTTACCATCATTTATCCCGAATAAATTACACACTTTTATATAATTATTGCAAGAATCGTTACTTAATTGCTTAAAGTTGTAAATTACAGTAAATACAAAACGATTTGTGAAGACATGCTAAAAGGCGCACTTTTTGGAGCTTAAATGATGATATTTGAAGATTGCTTATTTATGCTCAATACGCCGTATCCAAAAAAGAAGATACGGCGTATCAGCGCCCAGACTTCACAAGAAAAATCGTTTGTTCAATTCCTTATATGGCATATCCTACTATCTACATACGCCATATCCAGTTGGATAATCATTCAAAGATTTGGTAATAATTATAATTTAGGAATGATATATTTGATTGATTGTGAACGTAGCGCGCACTCTAAGAAAATTACCCCTATACGCCGTATTGACCTCACTCAATATGGCGTATCTATCAATTTTCAAAGGCTATAAATAGAAGACTCAAAAACAAGTTTTCAGGGTGCAAAATCATATTCTCTATACCATACACATAAAATTTAATTTTTTGAAGAGAAGAAGAGCAGCCAAAGGTCAAGCATCGATTACGATTCTGATAACGCCCAAATTATACATATAACACCCTGTGATTTCCGGTCATTTTACGACGTCATTTATTTCACTATTTATTTTTAGTCTCGTTACGTTAGCTTTTAATTTTAATCGTTAAGTTAAATCGCGTAAGCTAAAAATTATCATTCAACGTAAACGGGCATCAAACAATTAAAGGTTTACGTCAAGCAAGTGTTAGATAATTATTTAGAGGATAATTATTAACTTCGCACATTTTATTTTTATTGGTTACGTAAAGTGTTTACGTTTCGCGATAAAAATACATTTAGGCATTTACAGAACCACCAAAACTTATCTACGCTTCAACAAATACCCATTTTTATACCCAATACCCAAAGTTTTATAAAACTTCACCCATATTTGTTTTGTTAGCCGAATTATACATGAAGGAACCAAACCAAAGCATACACTTTACAAGTTATACATCTACATTTAATCTATGCATCATAATACTTTAAGTAATGCTAGAAATTCACCATAAAATATCTAAGATATCAAAGATCAACTAGTTCCCCCCCCCCTTCCGAAATTTCATAGGATGATTCCCATTCTAAGGAACCATGACCACACATTCTATCAACTTGAACTTGTACAACTTAGAACTAATTAAAACTTAGTACCATGGCTAGTAACTTGACTAAATATCTTCCTTATTTCCTTCCCCATGTTTCACTAGTCTTCACCACTCCCTAATAGTAACTTTGACGAGCCTTATGTACTATACAAAGGCTTATACTAGTAAGAGATAACACACACTCATTTCCTTAGCAAGAAAAACTTCACATATCTCTTTGTTGTTCTCCTCTAGCCATGACTAACATACAACATACATACGCAATCCAAACAATTTTATTTACCACATATTCAAGTATTCTAACATCATATCTAAGGTATCCTTAGGTGTATTGAAGGTTTGGCTTAGTGTTTAAAAGGGTAAATCATAAAGGTTTAAGATTAGGGTTTCATTGGAAGTTAGGGTTTTATAGTCTTGGAAGCTTGGGTTTTGATTCTAAACTAAGGTTTAGATCTTGTTTCTCTTCATCATACTTCATCCTAAGGTCATCTAAAAACTCTACGCTCTTTACATTTATGATTTTATGTGTATATGATGTTTATATAGTAAATCACCATTTACGAACATTTTAAAAAAACCCATTTGTTTTTTTTAAATAGATTTTACTTTTGATCATGGTTTGATATACTTTTTCATATGTTATATTAATGTTAAGATTATATTGAAATGGAAGTATAAACATTATACACGTGATGGTTAATTTATAAATAGCATATATAAAATAATGGTTTATAAGTTTACTTATCAAAGTTACAAATGAGTAAATGTGAGCACTTGATATTCTTTGGACAAATGATGGACTAAAGGACCTCAGATACATGAGACTTGTAGTACAAAGTGTTGTAGAGGACTTGTAACAAAGTTACTAGGCTAAAAACTTATAAAAAAAAGTTTTAAACACATTTTGAGCAAAATATCCAAACATTCTGTTTTAATTACGAAAATAAGGTATTTATTTTATGTTTTATATTATACTACATGTCATGAAGTTCGTAGGCATATAGAGAACTCGAAAATCCAAGCTATAACGAAGAAGATACGTCATTTGCAAGTTTTACGATAATAAATGCTTTTATAAAAGAATTTTTATAAAAACTTATTTCTTTTCACATTTGATAAAAATATATGATTATTTTTCACAGAAAGTACATATTTTTAGGATTCCAAAACATTAAGAATCATAATTATTTGATCAATAATGAAGGAGTTATGGATTTTTCATGTTTACGGTAATAAATACTTTTATAAAAACAATTTACTGTTCATCTCAAAACTTTTTGGAAATTATTCTAGTTAGATAGAACTTTTAATTATGAAGACGTGCTCGAAAGAATCACTAAAATCAGAGTTAAAACGAATAAGATATGACTTTTACGAGATTACACGAATTAAATTTATAAAATAATTTTATAACGTGCATGAATAGTAAAAACCACTGTTCACCACAGAGTTAAAATATTAAAATGTAATACTTTGATATATCTTTTTAATACGAAAGCGTGGACGTAAAGAACGTACAAAACGGACTTAAAACGAGAAAGTTACGACATTTTTACTAAGGAAATATTTATAAACATTTTAACTTTATAAATATTATTTCTCAAATACAATTAGATGGTGATGTAGCTATATAGAATTATATACGGTATTAGTTATTCAAAGTACTTAGTACTCATACAACTTATAATTAATTAGGTTGCATTTGGACACTTACGTGACGTTTTTCACGCATCTGATATACTTTGTTATTCATTCACTCGAGGTGAATTCATAGCCCCACGTTTTACATTTATAATGATTTACAAGTTTTAGGGTGAGAAACATGCATGATTTTACAATTGAACACAAGTGGACATTTTTGTATTATGATTACGTAGTTACCTAAGTAGAGATTACCCTCTGAGCCCACAATCATGAACTACCAATTACTATGTGAGCGCGAATGTTATGAATAGATCTATTTGGGATTGACATCCCCGTTCGGGTGATTAGCTATCACTGGACAAACGAACGTATACCATGTCGGATTTGGGATGTTTCGGGTTAGAACATCAGCACGGGCAATGTTGGCAATTTATATTGCAATTCATTTATGTCGAGCTTCAGTGTCATCAGCTTAAGGAAACGTAATTACATTTTTGTGATGTTTGCATATGTTGCATTATCATACACTTAGGAAATCTTGTGGTCTTACATTATACATTTTACAAACCTATGAATTCACAAACATTATTGTTGACGTTTGATATAGCAATTTTATACACGTAAAATATATATGATATATAACACAATGGAAAATTACCAATTTACCCTTGAGGACAAAGGTAAAAAGGAAACTCTTCATAAATATATATATAATATAATACGTATATTAACCGAGAAGTATGATTCCCCGGGTCGTTTTCCCCAACGATTTGTGAAATTGAAACCACGTTTGTTGTTCGGACAATGATTTAAATGGGAAACAATAGTTGATTTGATTAACTACTTTTAACAATTAAAATTACAAGCTCTAACAATTACGCATGAAAACAAATAACGGGAAATCAAAATCTAACTAAAAACGCAAAACGAGACCCTTAAATGAAGGTCAAAAACCCTAATTTGCTAAAAATAAACCTAACTTAATTTTTTCTTTTAAAATGGACTCTATTTGACTAAAAAAAGTCCGTTTAAGTAAAATATACAAAAATGTATTTGAAATTACGTTAAAACGGAAAAAGAAAAACTGAAAAGAGAATCAATAAAAACCCAATCCCAATATACCAACTCAACTCCCTCCCCACAAAAAATCCAAACTTCACCACCATCCCCAAAAACCCCCCTAAACACAAAAAATCAAAAAAAACACAAAAAACATCAAAAAACCCTAAAACATCCCCCACCATAAACCCCCCCTCCCCCACACACACCCTCAAATCTCACTAAACCCTCACCCCCACCATACCTACCCACCTTCTATAACAAACCACCTATACCCACTACCGACCACGACACTAGATATACCGCTCCCAAATCACCCAATAATATACACTTTCACATATCTAACGTGCACACTTCACGCACATCACCTCTCGCTGCGCCCGCCTGCGTGCTCGCTCTCTCGCTCTCTCCTCACCCCCTTAACTTATATTCATACCTCCTCTCTCTCTCAACGCATCTCTCTCACACACTCCAATAAATCACAGAAAAACCCCACACCCCACACTCACCCATACTCAGTCCCAACCTAACCTCCACCCATAGAATATCACATAGATATAATACTAAACCTACATCCTCACACCACTCACTCTCTCCTCTAATGTCAAGATACTACATACTCCCTCACCTACCTAACCTCCACCCCATACTCCACTGCTCTACTCATCCCCCATATATCACATCTCCCCCTAAAGATAGATCAATCGTCTCAACGTACTTATATCGATGAACACACAACATACTAATCTATCTAACACCACATGTCTCTACTGCAACACATCCAACGCTCACACACCGCTCTAACCACCAACCATAATATAAATACTACCAACATCCCTTCCACACACTCTCAACCCCATCCAACTTACACACCATACACCCATCAACCCAAAACCCCCAAGCCCAGCCCACCTCCCCCCCCCCTCACCACGCACACCCTCTCCTTACCCCCTACTCTCACTCCACACCTCACTCTCTCCCAATCCCCACATAACAACCTCTACGTTCCTCTCTCGCTAAATCCCAAACCCAACCCCACTCTCACTCCAACCCAACCCCAACAAACCCATTGTCACAACCTAATGCCCATAACAGAGAGACATCACACAACACTACCAACCACATTAATATACAACATTACAAGTCTCTCCTCCTCTGTAATATCCACTCTCCTCTCTCTCTATACTCTCTATACACCCTCCCCCCCGTCCCCCCCCCCACCCTCTCTCCCCGCAATAGACTTTCAATTTTTATCTCTAATACGTAATTGACAATAAAAACACACTCTACTCTCTAGTAAATCAAGACTCTCACACCAAAACAATCGTATCCTACAACCAGCGCTCCCTGATAGTATGTAATCAATAAATGCTTGATGATATTCGCATAAAGTTAGATGACTAGTTATAGTGGAGAATCAGAATTGTCACACAATCTAACTCGCACGCGCGCCGCCTCCCTTATAAAACTCGGCATAGTGTATCATAAATCACCTGCACTAGACGTATCAAACTGTTTTAATGAGCGAGAGACTTGCAAAAGAATCACACTTAACGAAGTGTCACGATACAAAGTACACTGTATAGACCGAGGTATGCTCTGTTTGTGTGCAGTAACACTAACGCCCCAGAAAAGAGAATGTTAATAGATCCAATTACAACTCTCACTTTGATGTCAACATAGTTTAGCAGTGCTAATTGTGTCTCAATGATAATAATATATAGAGATGTTCTATAAGACCCCCGCAACAACTCTTGTATCCAAGACTATTTTTATAATACGAATCGTGACCAATTGTCAGTAAGAAAGTCACACAGTTATACCCCCCCCCCAAGAAAGAATCGGCCCCGCAGAAAGATGAGAAAGGCAAAATGTCAAACCCAGACCACAACGAACTCGCACTCCGCAGACCCATCCACCCCACGACTCCCCCAGCGCGCCTATCACCACCTGGCCAACGGCAAGTCCCTGCCACACTAAGACAACGTGCCGACCCAGCGAGCGGCAAACGGCTAACAGGATAGTATCAGAAGAATGGAGAATTACCCGAGCAAGAGAATGAGAGACATTCGGGAGGATGAGGTGAAGAATGGGAGGAGAAAGGATGGCTGGTTTGAGGAGAAGCCATTTAGAGAAAATGAGATCAGAGAGAAAGAAGGAAAGAGAACGAGTTTGGGGTGTGGAATGAAAGAAGAGAGAAGAATTAGGAAGAGAGGCCCCCCTGAGTGAGGTTTCTGCGGGAGGATAAAGACTTTTGAGAATGGAGAAGAGAATTCCCCTGGTGCAGGAACAAGTAGATTAAGCCTCTAAATGATATTAAGCTTAAACTAATCCTACAAACCTGCTTAAAACTTAATCAAATTTGAAAATCAAACTAACCAAAATAATTTGCACAATTCAGTTTGACTTTAAGAGGTCAAACTGCTTTAATCCAAACACTCCTTAAACCTAGACATTTTTCATTTTAGCTTATGAATTTGAAATCTAGCTATTAAAACTTAGATACCAGATAACAACTAGCTTATAATAAGACAAATAAGCATAAACCTATATGTTAATAAGCCAGAAATCAACAAGCTACACTAATCTACTATTTTTGGTTTTTAATGACAGTTTATAAGAGATAAGTAAAAACTAAGATTAAGACTATGAAACTAAGAATTAACAGTATTAAACTAACATATTAAGCATTTATAAGCTGAAACTAACAAGAATAAGCAAATTAAGCAGTTAAGTAAATCTAAGCTAGAAAACTTAAAACAAGTAAAGTAAATGAAAAACTTACAATCTGCCTTAGCAAAACAAAGGCTAAATGGCTCAATGAGCTTATCAACAGCTCTGGCTTATCATTGATAAGCCAGTATAAGTCCTTGGAAACTCATCCTTTGCTAGTTTCCCTTCCATAAGCCTTTTATCCAAATAGCCAAGGTTTTAAGCTGATTTTAAAGGTTTCAGTTGATTAAATGAACAATGTAGCTCAATCACAAGCTTATAGACTTGTGAGAGCTTATAAGAGCTTATGAATCCGTATACTAACACTAGAGCTTATAGAGAACTTTTGAAAATTTATTAAAGAGAATTTAAATTTCATTAACTAAAAAGCTTGATTACATTACTTAAAAAGAAAATTACAAACGTTTAAATGAAAATTACATTTACTTAAAACTTAACAGCTTAAGCTAAATTCAACAATCTAAAAACTAAAAAAACTAGAAAAAAGAAGGTCCCCTTTGTGTGTGAGATTTAAGGGCTATTTATAGCATCAAGCTAAACCTTGCTAGGTTCAAGTTTGTTTAGATCTCCTCAATAATTAGCCCTTGATTCTCTCTAATCATTGCGTACTCACTTTCAACCGTTGGTATACATTATAACTCACACGGATTGGCCAACTCGGCAATCTGTGTGAATTGTGACATCTGGTGTTACTTGTCGTTGTGTAGCTCAAGAGTAAAAAACCCCATTCCCTTTGTGCTTCCATCTCATGTCCACGTGTGATTCCTTTTTGGGGATTGACCAATAAAATTAGTTGATGATGTTTTGACCCTGCCACTAAGATTCTTTTGCCTTGAATTACCCTTGTACGCCCTTAATTGTCATTTGACCCTTGATTTTGACCCTTGGTTAAATGTAGAAGATGATGAGCAGTAACATGGGTTTACCCATCTTTTTTTAACTGAAAAAGGGTGCGTTTGACTTAGGGTGTGGGCTTGTTTGACTTCGGGTTTTTATAAAAGGATTGGGCCATGGGATTTTGGCTGGGTAAATGGTTTTGGATTTGTTATAAAAAAATAACAATTGTTAACTTTTATAAATAAAAGTTAACGACCGTTAGGGTTTTAAGGGATTATTTTTGTAAATTGGTTTTATAAATGAGGGACTGGTTTTGGTACTTTGGATTTGTCTTTTTTTTGACTTTGGTTGACTGAGAGTTGACCAAGGCTTGACTTTGATAGCTTCATCCAGGCTTTTTGCGTGCTCTTCCGTTCCCGTGTTCGAGTTTGCCCGGTTTTAACCGTTTCTTTCGGGTTTTTGCTTTATCCGTACCTGCACAAACAAAACACAAAAAACATGTTATCTTGCCATTTTTATTATGTTTTTGGTCTTTATTGGGTTTATTTTGATATAAAATGGATATGTGTTTTCACACATATCAAAATTCCCCAAACTAAGCGATTGCGTGTCCTCACGCAATATTATATGCCTTATAACCAAATACCTCGAAACTTCCCCAAACTAAACCTTTGAAAAGTAGCAAAGATTTTTTGTGGAAAAAATAAAAATCACAAAGTTTAAAACACCCATTATTTCCTATTTCTCTAAAAACCTCTTTTTCATTTTTTTTAACTAATGTT
The DNA here is from genome assembly GCA_026074375.1 of Tanacetum coccineum. Taxonomy (NCBI): domain Eukaryota; kingdom Viridiplantae; phylum Streptophyta; class Magnoliopsida; order Asterales; family Asteraceae; genus Tanacetum; species Tanacetum coccineum. The sequence continues at coordinate 229,160 of BQNB010000051.1, forward strand.
TATTTTGACTTTCGATTATTTCCTAATGTTAGGATCATAGACAGATGCATTTCGAATCGAGAAATGCCCAAAAAAAGGATAAATTTCATCGTTCCTGACTTTTCAATTATCCCAACCAAGCTTTTAAAACAATATAACAGCTATAAAATATCGGAGGTATGCTAACACTACTCGATATTTGCAACTTGTACTTTATTTTTCTCCGACATTTTATTATACTTAATGTGTGTGCTATCTTGAATTCAACCATGGATCACACTTTTTGCAAATACTATGCTTTACGTTTTCACCTTAGGATAATGCGTTTAAAGGCAAGATCATACACATTGTAGTGACTTTCGTTCGGACATCCAACCTTGCGCTAAGTGACAGGCTTTTGACACCCCACAAAGACTAGTATCGGGACTCACGGACCTTAGGTATCAAAAACTCTCAGGTTTCTTAGATATTCATAGCTTATAAAATAAAATAGTCAAAGTGCAAAAACATATTTGAATTTAACAAAAAGAAGTCAATTATTAATTCACACTTAATTATTTAGATATTTATGCAATTGTAACCCTCGACCTTTTAGAAGGCTGCAACATCGGTTGTGAGCCGGCAAGATGCAGCAAACTTTTATCAGTCTCGGATCCTTATTCTTACTATGGGCTTTCTTTAGAAGACTACCACATCGGTTGTGAGCCGGCAAGAGGTAGTAAACTTTTATCAACCCACAGCTTTTATTATTATATTTTTATCATTTTATCATTTTTTATATTTTCCTCATCATATTTTTTATTTATTTTTATTTTTTACAGAAGACCTTTTTTTGAAAAATTCAAGTATAAATTTGAACTAAGATTAAAATTTTTGCTATATATTACATAAAAATTGTTGATTTAAGTTTAATCTCCAAAAATAGCACGTATATTAATCCGGTTAAGAGCTTATGGGAGGAAAAAAGCAACAGTTACATTACATGAGTATTAAGTAAGATTTCTAAATAATTCTTGTTAGCATTCATACTCATACTTAACTCTATCATTTTTCGTTCTTCGCAATTAGCGAACGCTTAGCCTAAAAGTTAAGGAACAAGCTAGAGCTCAACACGCTCGATCGGGTCAAAATTTACTCCTATTCTTACCCAGCAAGAAAGTCAAAATTGTGAAAAAATCACTTATTTTATTTTTTATATTTTTATATTTTTCTACAAATTAAACTTAAAAATTTAAATTTTTTGAAATTTTTGCTATTTTTGCCGAAAAAACAGGGTACGTGAGAACAAAACAATAAGTAGGTAACATCAAATCGATAGATTCCCTCCCCAAACTAAAATAAAACATCTTGCCTTAATGTTTTAGGGGGTCTTCTACGCAAATCTAAGCCGTTTATTAATAATGCAAAGATAAACGTGAATCGATGAGATGAAAGGATATCGGATTTCCCCAAACTAATGACAAGCAAAGGATAGGAAGCTCGAGTGAACCGGGTCAAAACACCGAACACGAGAGTCTTCAGAAAATTTGGGTATAATCCTGCAAACAATCACAAGTACAAACAACAATCACAAGTACAAACAACAAACACAAAGAACGGAAGAGTACAAGCCTCCTCACACACATTAGAAACTAGAAAGAAAAATAGAAAATGGATAAGCATGGGGTGCCTCCCACGAAGCGCTTTGTTTTTGGTAACCGAGTCACATAGCTTGACTCGATCCCTGAATTCATTCGTCCTTAGGGAGAGCAAATGGAACTAGCTTAAGAGAAAAATGAAAATTAGAGATGCCGGGGTCAAAAACGAAGTCCTTACTCCTGAGAGAGAGAATAACAGGGGAATCCTCGGGGTAGGTGAAAAATGGGAGAAAAGTCCAAATGACAAATGTGAAGGAATTAACATCTTCAATTTCCCCTTGGTTAAAATATTCATCATTCTTCATGGCCATATCGGGCTTAAAATTTAAACAAACGTTCGGTGGTTCCGATGGAGGATGAGGAGATGACGGGTTGCCTTGATGATCAAAGTTAGGTAACTCATTATCTTCATCTTCGGAATCATCATTCTCAACACCTGGTGGAATTAAATCATCTGAAACGAGGAATATATCGATATCTTCTTGAACGGGGTCACTATCCTCAACGGGGATAAGAGATACGGGAAGAGATTCGATAATTAAACTCGGATTAGTATGAACATTTTCCTGTGACCGGGAAGTTGAAATTTCACAAAGCAAAGTCATACGTACTAGATATTTCCTCTGCTCTCAGCATCCTCGAGTAGGAGTGTTTATTAAGTTCACCGGCGAAACTCATGGTGAAGTGATCACCTCCCTTGGAAGAAAAAGTAATCAAAGTATTATGGATGGATTCATTTTGTTTTGGTTCATGATCGAGAATCACTTCGGGAGCGAGATTATGGGTGGTATCATCACTATGCAAATTCTCAAGAAAAATTACGTCTCCTTCTGAATCGAAATAACCTTCCTCAAAATTAAAAGAAACTTCCATGGCTAGAAAAACATCAATCTCATCAATATCGTTTTTTGGATCAGAACACTCAACCTTATCGAACAAAGGTGTGTTAAGTAAAACTAGGTCATCGGAATCTAAAACGTTGGAGTTCTTGTTTTCAACATCTTCATCTATCTCGTTAAAGTGAGGATTTTCGTTACTGGAGTTGAAGTCATCATCAAATTCGAAAAGAGGGTTTGAATAAACTTGAAAATTTTCTTCATGAACACCTTTTTTTAGAAGAGCGAGTTCATCGGCGAACTCCTCAAGATTATCACTAGTCTTCACCAGAGAAGAACTAGGAGGAAGAGCATCGGAATGATTAGTGGTACTGCCACTAAATGGCTCATCTTTCGAAAAATCAATGATAGAAATAGCATGAGCAAACTGCTTATTCGTGCTTTTCTCAGATTTTTCAAGCATAAAAGACAAGTTCCATCGCTTCCTACCTCTTAATTGGTTATTTTTTCTCGTATTTAATCATATGAGAGCTCTTTGCAGTGCTAAGGAAAAGGTCTCCCTAAAATAATAGGCACTATCGGGTCTGGTTCAATATTAACCACATCCAAAATCGCAAGAAAATTGAACCATCAACTCTAAACTACTACATCTCGGCCTTTACCCATTGGTGCAAACAGAACGGTTAGCAAGCTCGAGTGTCATTTCGAGTGGGCTTCAAAGCTCCAAGCCAAGTTGCTTGTTTGATAGATGAGGAAAATAGATTATTAGCTCCAGAATCGGCTTAAGCATTTATGTCTATCAAGTTCTTGTAGAGCCCCCAGACACAAGGGAATAAAGAAATTTTCTCGGGATCTTCGAGTTTATCGGGAACTTTGTTCAAGATGATAGCAGAACATTCTGCATTTACGGTTATGATGGCGATTTCTTCAAGTTTTTCTTTGTTTCTTAATAAAGTGCTTAACTATTTGTTGAATTTTGGCATTTCGATAAGAGCATCTTTTAAACCAATTTCTAAAACGGAGTTGTTTTAAACAATATTTATAAAACCTGTTTGCTGAGCACTGGGTTGTTGTGTCTTTCTCTCCTAAATTTCATCCTCTCTCGCGGAATATGGTAGTTTAGGTGATATGATCAGGGCTCTTGGAATCAGGTTTCTTAGCTATGTTTCAGAATTTCAATAAAAATGGAATCATGATCCTCTGGAGGTGGGACTTGTGCGGTATTTTCTGAACTGGGTTGTTGCACTTTGTCCATTGACGTCTCCGGGTTTTGTTCAGGTTCCTTTAGAGGAGTAGAAACAACGGGTGTAGGAACATGAGGAGTCGAAGGTCCTTTACAAGTTTTACCACTTCGTGTTGTGATAACATTGACATGCTCACGAGGGTTAGTTACGGTTTAAATTGGTAGAGTACCTGAATTTGAAGACAAAGCGGTGTTGGAAGTTATGAATTTAGAAAAGCAATATGCGTTAATTTGTCATTCTGGTTTGTAAAACTTGGCTTGATTTAATACAGCATCATTAGCCTTGACATAATTCTCAAAATCTGTCTTTGAAACACCTTGCATTTGCTGAGTAGGAGCTTGATAAGGTTGAGCTTGGTATACTGGTGGTTGACTAGTCGGAGGTTGGTACACTTGACCTTGATAAAAGTTATTTTCACGGTTTTGATTGAAATTGGTTCCTCGATTTTGGTTGAAATTATTTCCTTGATTTTGATTGAAATGGTTTTGATTGTTTAGAATCGAAGGAAAACCAGGAGGTCGGATTTGGTTTGAAACTATCGGAGGTCTAGAATTGGAATTTCCTTGATTAAAATTGGCTGCAGCAGCTTGTGAAATGTACTCTTGAATGTTGTCTCGATAAATGTTGCCATCGATGGATGGACAGTTTTTATAAGAATGAGCACCTCCACAACTTACAAAACTCTGCTCGACCGCTTTTACGGTTGCGGGAGCTTGGGCTTTTTGTTTGTCGATAAGCATAGTCTTCATCATATTCTTAAGTTCAGAAACTTCGATTGTAAGAGCAGCAACATCTGGTGAAATTCCGGGGGTAGATGAATTCGAACTCACTTTAGCAAAGACTGCTTTGTTTCGTGAATTACGAACCTTGGATTTACTCTCGAAAATTCTCAAGCATTCGCGAGGCATCTTATCGAAAAAGTTTCCACCCGTAGCAGAATTCAACGAATCTTGATCATTAGCATTCAAAGCATTATAAAACGTATCTAACTGATGTAATTCAGAAAATCCGTGATGTGGGCATGCTCGAAGAAGGTCATTAAATCGATCCCAAGCCTCGAATAACTATTCGTCAAATCTTTGTTGAAATCTCGTGATTTCGTTATGCAGATTTGTCGTTTTTGAAGGAGGAAAGAATTGATTAATGAATTTTAGAACAAGATCATCCCATGTCAAAATTGATCGAGGAGGTTCTTTTTCTAGCCAAATCCGGGCTGAACCTTCAAGAGAAAACGGAAAAATCATAAGCTTAATTGACGTGCTCGGGATATCCGGGAATCTTATTGTTGAAGTAATCTTATTGAAATAACGGACGTGAGCATGTGGATCCTATTTATCATGTCCGAAAAACTGTTTGTTTTGAACAAGATTGATCAAACCATGCTTTAACTCAAAGTTAGCATTGATTTCACGAATTACGATTGCATCCTCGTACCCCTCGGTGGGTGCTTGGAGCAATTGTGCCATAGTCCGGTTATCAGCCATCGGAACTAAGGGAGGATTAACAAAAGGTTCTTCTAAATGAAATGGTTGAACAACAGCCGGTTGGGCTTGTTGTTGACGGTTACGGTTGCGGGTTTGAGAACGAGTGCGCATGCACAAAGTAGAAAAAGAAAATTTAAACTAATTTTTTTTTAATTTTTTTTAAACAAACTAAATTAACGGATAACGAGAAGACAACTTAAACCAAATAATCAAATTTACTTCACGGTAGCTCTTAAAAATTTTACTTTTTAAGGTGAGCCGTATTTCGTAAATGACACAAATGGCAAGTTTTTAAATCTTTGATTCGAGTTGGGAACTTACTAATGGATAATACCTCAATTGAAGGTATTATTTGTTGGTGTTCTTTTACCAACGTTGTTTATTTTTTTTATGGACAATTTTTTATATTTTTGATTTTTTTTATATGATAATTATACAAAAAGAAAGGAAAAATATTTTTTTTACTTTTTATTTTTATAAATTTTTTTTAACAAAAACAAAACTTTCAAAAACGAAAGGGTCTTCAAATCACGATCAACAAACTTTAAACGAGAGAATCTTAATCACAAATCCCTGGCAGCGGCGCCAAAAATTGGTTCGTCAAAATCTATACACGTAAAATAAGAAAATATATAATATGATGGATAATTACCAATTTACCCTTGAGGACAAAGGTGAAAAGGATATTCTTCAAAATATATATAATATAATATAATGCGTATATTAACCGGGAAGTATGATTCCCGGGTCGTTATCCCTCAACGATTTGTGAAATTAAAACCACGTTTGATGCTCGGACAATGATTTTTATTGGAAACAAAGGTTGATTTGATTATCTACTTTTGCAAATTAAAATAAGAAAATGGTAACAACTAAGCATGAAAACAAACAACAGGAAATCAAACTTTAACTAAAAACGCAAAACGAGAACTCTAAACGGCATTTAAAAACCCTAAATTTATAAAATTAAACCTAAAATGATTTTTATTAAATGGACTCTAATTGACTAAAAAGTAAGTTTAAAGAAAACTAGAACAAAAACGGATTTGAAATGAGCTTTAAAATACGAAAAACGAGAACGGGAACGAATCCCGTTCTTTAAAAATCAAAATTTTGCAAATTAGACCCTACGAAAGCAAAACTAATTTTCCTATAAACTTTATGATAAAAGAAAATTTTCTAAAAAAGATTTATATTTTTTTGATTATTTTTCTATTTTTTATGATTTTTTAAAGTTTTTAATAAAAATAAATGTTTTAAAAATACTAAACTATCTATAAAAATTCTAGAAAAAAATACAGAAAATAGCTTATACTAATTAGAATCTAGGAAAAATAAGCTTGATTACACAGCTTATCGAATAAGCTGTGTAATAAGCTTAAAACAACTTATATAGCTAAAGGGACTAAATGTGTATAAGAAATAAATGTTGCAAGGTTATAACGAAAAAGACCCCAGGGCGCAGTGGTAGTGAGTGTGTGGTGTGTGTTATAAAAGGGTTGAAAGTGTTGAGGTCGGGGGTTCGAGTCTTGCTCACCCCCGATTTCCATATTTTTTAAAACTTATTAAAGCAAAGTTATTAAGCTCCTAAAAATAAGCATTTTTAATAAAAGCAACTTTTCATGAAAAGCCCTAAATAAGCTAGAGATTAGCTGAAAAGATGACAGAATCACTAAACTATATTTTTTTTGAATTTTATCAAATTTTAAGAACTCTAAAAGCTAAAATAAGCTACACTAATGAATTTAAAACTAAAATTAAGCTAATTCCTACACTACTGAGCTTAAATGAAAGGAAATTAAGCACAAAGGACCTAAGCTATAAGCTGAAATCTCAATAAGCATCTAAAATGAAAACAGTAGCCAAACAGACCCTTAAGCTCACTTTGAGCTTAAAATTAAGCTCTAAACAAGAACTTTAATGAATGGAACTTGGTTTTTCTGAAAGACTAGCTAAAAGTCTTCTTGAAAAAGCTTTTTAAATCAACTTTTGAAAACTAGAGCTTATTGAAAAAGGTCATTGAAAATAGCTTGTACAACTCAGATCATGCTGAGTTTATTATTTTTTTTTTTGGTTTTCAGAAAGACAAAAAGCCATTTTGCAGCTTAAATTCAGATTAGCAAATGAGATTAATTTGGAAAAGCAAATTAAAAAAGTTGATTAATGACCTAAGGATTACTTATGTTATTAAATTCAAAACCTAAAAACTATAACTACCCTCTGAATTTTGATCCTAAAAGAGACTGTTTGTTCATATTTATAGCTGATGCAATTTGCAATAAAAAACAAAACTAAAAACCACTTAGTGTAGGCTAAAGGTCAATGTTACTACACTTTCAAAACATTAAAATGAGAACAATCTAAGCTATGAAATCAACTAGAGACCATTAGAGCTAAAAATGACTATGAAAAAGAAAGCTATACCCACAGTTTCAACAATTTAACTACTATCTTATGAAAACTTTGATTAGGACTTACAAACTACCTAGAATTCAAGCTTATAAACTAAGCATGCTTTCTAAATGCAGTTTTAAAGACAAACGTGGTCACAACACAGTACTAACTCTAAGTTAGTACATGCTGTGCCAAACACCCCCTTAAAATTCATAAATTTCATTTTAGCTGATTACAATGAGTTTTAATGAATGCAACTTTAATACCAGATTTCAAACAGCTAAAAACAATCCTTATGAGCTTAAACTAACAATCAAATAAGCTAGAATCATTAAGCTACCAATCTATGCTACTTATTTTTAGGTTTTTAAGATTTTATGAGACACAATGAAGAAATCTAAGAACTATACTACTAAAGCTAAGAACAAATGATCAAGCATATTTAATAAGCACTATAAGATAGATTTGAACACAATTAAGCAAAACAATTAAGCAAACTAAGCAATTACTAAGCTAATAAGCAAATTGTTACCCATAAAGATTCACATAACAAAAGACATGATTCGGAGGTCGGGGAGGATTGAACAAATGTTTAGCCATATTATTTAGTGAGAGAAAGGAAAGATGTGTGTGTTCTAGATAGAGAAACACACACCTTATTACAAGTAAAATGAATCATCACCCCTCCATGGAAGTATGGAGGGGATATATATAGGTCTTGACTCTCTAAACTATCTTAACTAGACATTTTAGGTCCCTGTGAGTCTTACCTATTTATACTAATGTAATTCTGTATTAGCCAACATATTTTAAGGCTAACAATCTTCCCCTAATATGTAGGAATACAGAATTACTTACAATGTTCCTAACAAGTACAGATACAACATAATATAATGACATTCAAGGCGCTTCCAATGCTGAAGATGA